>JACXGI010000980.1:36547-107782 GCA_016801175.1 Esox masquinongy | reverse complement strand
CTTGCGCTCCTCCACCTTCCGTTTGAGGATGCCCCACAGATGCTCAATAGGGTTTAGGTCTGGAGACATGCTTGGCCAGTCCATCACCTTTACCCTCAGCTTCTTTAGCAAGGCAGTGGTCATCTTGGAGGTGTGTTTGGGGTCGTTATCATGTTGGAATACTGCCCTGCGGCCCAGTCTCCGAAGGGAGGGGATCATGATCTGCTTCAGTATGTCACAGTACATGTTGGCATTCATGGTTCCCTCAATGAACTGTAGCTCCCCAGTGCCGGCAGCACTCATGCAGCCCCAGACCATGACACTCCCACCAGCATGCTTGACTGTAGGCAAGACACACTTGTCTTTCTCCTGATATGACGCTGAGCACGTGCACTCAACTTCTTTGGTCGACCATGGCGAGGCCTGTTCTGAGTGGAACCTGTCCTGTTAAACCGCTGTATGGTCTTGGCCACCGTGCTGCAGCTCAGTTTCAGGGTCTTGGCAATTTTCTTATAGCCTAGGCCATCTTTATGTAGAGCAACAATTATTTTTTTCAGATCCTCAGAGAGTTCTTTGCCATGAGGTGCCATGTTGAACTTCCAGTGACCAGTATGAGGGAGTGTGAGAGCGATAACACCAAATTTAACACACCTGCTCCCCATTCACACCTGAGACCTTGTAACACTAACGAGTCACATGACACCGGGAAGGGAAAATTGGTAATTGGTCCCAATTTGGACATTTTCACCGGGGTGTACTCACTTTTATTGTCAGCCGTTTAGACATTAATGGCTGTGTGTTGTGTTATTTTGAGGGGACAGCAAATTTACACAGTTATACAAGCTGTACACTCACTACTTTACATTATAGCAAAGTGTCATTTCTTCAGTGTTATCACATGAAAAGATATAATCAAATATTTACAAAAATGTGAGGGGTGTACTCACTTCTGTGAGATACTGTAGGTCCCTCCATTAAAGTCCCCCATTTGATTGTATGCTTTGAATTTGGAGGTGGTTAACGTTTTCTGACAACACGAGGACCAAGGAAGTGACAATGCAATATAAGATGGACATAATGATGCAGATTAATGAGAATAAATTGATACAGCCAAAACATTAGGAGTGCCACAATCAACTGTTTGGTACATTAAGAAGAGGAAAGCACTGGTTAGGTCAGCAATGGCAATTGACCTGGTAGACCAAGGAACAGCTCTACAGTGGACCACCATAAAATGCTTACCAATATGAAGGACTGTATAACAAATTAGTAACCCTCTCCAGGAGGTAGCCATGCATGTGTCAGCCACTCCCATTTGCAGAAGACTTCACCATCCAAGTGGCAAAGTGCAAAAACACACTGCTTAGCCTCTAAAACAGGATGGATTTTAAAAATACCAAAAAGAGCTTGCAGAGTTCTGGAAAAAGGTATTGGGGACCATTGAGACAAATACAAACATGTACCAGAGTGGTAGCAAGAGAAAAGTGTGAAGGAAAAAAAAGGAACTTGCACATTAACTTGTAAAATAAGGAGGGGATGTTATGCTACCACTGGAACTAGTTGTCTCATTGATGAAGTAACTGTTGACGGAAGAAGTAGAATGAATTCAGAAATGTACAGAAACATCTTGTCTGCTCTGAATGCCTTGCATTCAGGAAAATAACCCCAAACATACCACTAAAGCAAACAAGAGTTTTTTCAAGGCCAAAAATGTGAATGTTTTTGACTGGGCACATCAATCACCCGAACTGAATCCAATTAAGCATGCGTTTCTCTTGCTGTAAACTAGACTACAGGCCACAATGGCCCAAAAGAAACAGGAACTGAATATGGCTGCAGTAGAGGCCTGGCTGAGCCTCACTGGGAAATGTCTGGCGATGTCTTGGGTCGCATACTTCTGCTAGAAATTAAATGCGAAGGATTTGCAACGAAGTACTAAAAATGACACATTTATTCATAAGGTTCATTTGTCAACTTTTATTCCCCTAAGATTGGCGGGGGAGGGGTCATTCCTATATTTACTATTAATGGATGTACCTATCCTCAAATTAAAACCGACAGTCTGAAGTTTAACCTTTTAATCTTTGTCTCATTTCAAATCACATGTGCTGGAGTAGAGAGAGAAAAGAAGAAAACATATGCCACGGTCAAAATACCTCCGGACTGCACTATATATCTAAATACACTATCACCATAGTATGCAGATTTCACGATACTAGTGCACACGCAGTGACACACATATACGCACAAAGTGACAAACTCACACAGTGACACAAAAACTTTGAGTTTGTCTCCTTTAATTAAGGGTCTGGAAATCTTAATGGGGTTAAAAATAGTCTCATTAATTTTGATAATTGCACAAATGAGATATATCCCTTTTTCAAAGCTGTCATGCCAGAAGCGCTGATCAGAGCAAGAACTTGACGGAGAGCCAGAGGAAAAGAGAGGAAGGTAGAGAGGAAAAGAAAGAAAACCAGAGGGGAAGAGAGACATAGAGAGTGAGAGAGAGGAAAAGAGAAATAAAGGAAATCAGCAAACTCCAACATAGCAATCTCTCTGTTCCTGTGTGAAGTGACAGGCGACTCAGGAGTATTTAAACCAACTGTAGGAAAGCCAGCTCTGGAATTGAGACTTGACATAAAAGCACAAGTTGTGTTAATTAGAACCAAATGAAGCACAGGCAAGCTCCCAGGGTGATGGGCATCATTAGTTTTCTCTCTCATACTCACACAGGACTGATCACTCTGCTCCACTATACGTTATCTCCATGGTTACATTATTGTAACCCTCCTCGCGGATCAGACAGACATGGGGATTAAAAAGAAGCACTGAATCTAATGGTCCCCATGCACAAACTTGTCTGTCCAAGTCTTGTTTTCTTCAAATTAGTAATGTTGGAGACCAATCCTTACATCAGAACACCTTCATATGGATGAGCATGTAGATGTTTGACTTTTATAAACCGCTTTGTGATGTCTATGAGGGAAGATTATAGAATGGAATGAATGGACCTTTTTCATGGTTAAAAGATGCAGATGAAAATTGTTTCAAGTGTTTAAGATGAATAGTTTTTTTAAGAGCTGTTGCTCAGTTGATTTCTCAGTGGCTGGGAAAAAGAGCTCAAACTCTATGGTTTGAACATTGTTTTGGTGAAGGAGGAGTCCCGACATGCTTGTGGGAGCAATCACAACTACGTTACTGGAGTTTTGACCGTGCGAAACTAGTGAATGAGTGAAAACGGGTCAGGGGCTTTTCCTGATAACATTGTTTTTATTGTTTGCATGACATTTCATCCAAAGCGACTTTCAGATGTGTGTGGGTACTGTCTGCATGCACGTTATAGAATGTACAGGTTTGTCTGTATTTGTGTACAAATTCTGCACCTTTGCCTATTTCTGAGTGTCTTTGTATGTCTGTCTCCTCTTCTACATCTGTCTCTGTTTGTCATCCTCTGTCTGTCTGTAAGTCGGTCTCTGTGTCTATCCCTGTCTGTCGGTCTATTTCTCTGTCTTACTCAGTGTTTATCTCTGTCTCTGTGTTTGTCTCTGAGTTGGTCTCTGTGTCTGTCTCGGTCCCTGTCTCTGTCCCCGTCTGTGTCTTTCTCTGTGTCTGTCTCTACCTCTGTCTCTGTCTCCCTGTCACCTACAAGGCATCGATGCAGGTATCGTTGATGATAAGTGTACATGCAGTCCTGTACACAGGTTCAATTATTTGTTTTTATGAGTGTCGGTTTTCAGCCCTACAGCCACAAGGAGAGAAAATTACAACCAACACAATGACATGTCTAAAAGACTACAACTGGCAACAGTACTTCCCTGTCCGCTACCCAATCCATTTCTACCTATATCACCCCATCCCACCTCTCCCACTCTGAAACCCTCTGTCTTTCGGCAACTTTCTCTCTCTTTCCCCAAAGCCCTTAAAAACACTCTCTGCATACAATTATTATCTCTTTTCCATCCCCCCATTTCATCCCTCCATCCCTTCTCCTCCATTTCCTGCCATTTTCTCACTGGAAGGAGATAGTATTGTTATTCCGGCGAACACGGCCAACAGAAGCTGCTGCTCTCTGCCCACCCCTCCCTCTTTCGGTCCCTCTCCCCCACATGCCTTTCCCTCCCTCCCTCCCTCGGTCCATTCGCTTTTTCATCTCTGTTCTCTCCCTCTCAGACCAAGCGGAATGGGGTTTTTTTGTGGCCGTGGGGGTCCACAAGTTCCTGATCTCTGTCCAGCACTGGCTCCTCTCTCTCATTTCTCCTTCCCAGGTCTTCCCCGGCCAAACAGTCCTGCTCTGTGTCTCCTCTCCCTCCATGCTGGCCTGTTCTCTTGCTACCGGCACAAATATTGACCCACCACAATATCCGCTGCACATCTTTATCTCTGTCATACTAACTCATTGGCTTATCTATCATTTGTCCCGGGACATATTACTGAGAAAGGTTGATCTACAGTGTTTTATAATGTCTTTATGGTCACAAACAACAAGCTGGTCACATAGTAAAGTATCAAGTAACTCATTTTACCTAGAGGTCAGAGCAGAATACATTCATAGAAGATATATACATCAAAAAAAGACTTCTTCCTGGTTCACCTCGGGGGAAACTCTTTGGTAATATCAGGAGGTCTTTCGGAACAGCACCAATTATAAATGATTAGTGTAATTAGACACACATGAGTTATTTCTCACCATCCGTTATCAACAGTCTGGCATTTATATACTAAACTGTCTGCGTAGGCTACTCCCATAGTCAATGGGAGGTGTGATTAACTGTGACCTTAGACACACAGTGCTTTGTATTTCTAGCTATTCTTCATGAACAATGTAATACCTTGTCTGAAAGCTCTGAACCACTTGTACTGACCATGACTGGGATATGTTGTTGTCTCACTTATGGCAATGCACTGTGAGCGGTTTGGACTGACAGGACAGCCTGTGCTAAATGACTCAAATGTAAATATGTTCTGAATTCAATATTGAAAACTGACTCTTGTAACTGTACCCTGACCATGTTTAAACTTTCCTACTCTACCTAAATTAACGCCACACACCATTTTCAGTCCTTTCATACTCCTTGGCTTGTGTGTTTACACTATGTACAACTTGCACAATATATCAGTAAGACTATATACCACTGACACCACTGACATTATACAGTATACCACTAACATCATATACCATTAACACCACTGACATCATATACCACTAAGACCATACATCACTGACAACACCAAGGTCATATACAATTAACATCATATATCACTAACACCACTAACATTATATACTACTAACATCATGTACCACTAAGACCATACACCACTGACATCATATATCACTAAGACCATACATCACTGATAACACCGATATCATACACAACTAACATCATATATCACTAACACCACTAACATAATATACCACTAAGACCATACACCACATACATCATATACCACTGACACCACTGACATCATATACCACTGACACCACTGACATCATAAATCTCTCACACCACTAACATCATATACCACTAACATTGTATGTCACTAACACACCTAACATTATATATCACTAACACCACTGACATCATATACCACTGACACCATTCACATCATATTCCACTGACACCACTAAAATCATATACCATTGACACCACTGACATGATATATCACTGACACCACTGACATCATATACCACTGACGCCACTAACATCACATACCACTGACACCACTGTCATCGTATACCACTGACACCACTAACATCATATACCACTGACACCACTGGCATCATATACCACTGATACCACTAACATCATATACCACTGATACCACTAACATCATATACCACTAACACCACTAACTGCATATACCACTGATGCCACTAACTTCATGTACCACTAAGACCATACATCAGTGACAACACCAATATCACATACCAGTAACACTGCTAACATCATGTATCAATAACACCACTTACATCATATACCACTAACACCACTGACATCGTATATCACTAAGACCATACATCACTGACAACACCAATATCATATACAACTAACATCATATATCACTAACACCACTAACATTATATACTACTAACATCATGTACCACTAAGACCATACACCACTGACATCATATACCACTGACACCACTGACCTCATACACCACTAACACCACTAACATCATGTACCACTGACACCACTAACATCATATACCACTGACACCACTAACATCATATACCACTGACGCCACTGACATCATATACCACTGACACCACTGACATCATACACCACTGACATCATATACCACTGACATCATATACCACTTACACCAATGACTTCATATACCACTAACACCAGCATTACATACGATTAACTTATTATACCACTGACAAGATACCCCAATAACACCATTTACCATTAACAACGTATACCACTAACACCATACCATAAACGCTGAAGCTTGGCATCAACTAAGACGCTAGATGATAAGACTGTATGTTATTACCTGGGGTATTGTATGATGAATCTGAACACAGGACAGGGACATACACAGGCATGCATGTGCACACACACTCATACACACACACACACACACACACACACACACACACACACAAACACACAAACAAATAAACATCAACAGTCAGATAGACAGGCAAACAGACAGACACACACACACAACGCACGCAGACTGCATCCTAATGTCTTTGAAGGCTCCGTTCAATTATGATGAAGTACAGGTGCTTGAGGCTGACAAGCCACTCATTGGGTAGATAACATTGAATAAGGCTAATGGAAGCAGTAAAGGAATGTGAGTGAATTGGGAGCAGATTGATAGTCTGGTGTTTGGTGAACCAAGGCACATTGAAATTTCCTGATGTATTCAAACACCTGATGTGTTTTTATGTGTGTGCACGTGCACATACGTGTGTGTTTGATCATCTAATGCATTTGTGTGTGTGGTTTCTTCTATGTATGTGTATGTGTCGTGTAGGTGTGTGTGCGCCACCATCCAGGCCTGATCATCCCTCTGTCAGAACCTGTAGTTATCCAAGCCCTTATTAAGCCTTTAATTGCTCACAGTGGGTTAGCCTTTCACAGCCCCTCCACATACATGTCTTCACCGGACACATGAGCTTGCTGAGAAAACGGCCCAAAGAGCACTCTCTTTGTACTGTGTTGGCTTTGGTTAAAATCAGGGTGCCATATAGTGAAAAGGGTGCCATTTGAGGCACATTTAGTCTTCTGTGATATGCACCGTGACCATTCCTCATCTCATCAGAGGTCAAGGGTCGACATGCGTAAGTGCATTCTCAGCTGCTTTGCCAATTAAATAAGATTCGAGGGGCGGAATTAATTTACACACACACACACACACACACACACACACACACACACAAAGATCCAAGGTGTCCATTCAAAGCATGCAGTGGGAATAGACTGTGTGGACAGTGAATTTATAATTAAAAAGGGTTTTGCTGGGGCTCAATGTCCAGTGATGGAAGTTTGACCCTAATTATGCAGATGAGCATGGAATCTCTCGAAAACCTGCATTTCTATGGCTGTACCCAAACTTCCAGCATATTCTCCATGGGGCCTTCCCCAAAGTAGTGCTCATTTTAGTCAATAGTGTGCCATTTAGGACACAACCTTTGTCTGAAAATGTACCAGAGTCCGTAGAGGAACAGCATGTATCAGAGACATTAGAAATGATTTCACGTGACAACCCGAATCATTTGTTGTGACCGGTAGTGTAATGAGAAACGGTGAAATACAGAACGCTGAGCTACAGTGGTGGAAGATCTGTCATATTGATTTGAAGTTTACCCTGTAAAACATGTCAGTAGGTCTCTAGTCAAGATAGTAAATGTGATTTCTTTATCACTACGTCTCTGGAGAGGTTTCCTCTGGGTGTGTATGTGTGTGTGTGGGTGGGCGCATGTGTGCGTGTGTCACAATAGATTTGATCTGTAGGGAAATATGGAGAGTAAAAACACAACACCTCCTGTAGCTGAGATGTAGGGAAATCAAATAGCATTATGAAAAATCCATATCTTTAATATTCCCAGGTAAAGGAACATGTGTGTGACAGCTGTTGACAGCCGTTCCCATTACTGTGAAGCATTGCTCAATACTCTGGCTCCTTCAAGAGCCAGTTTAGAAGGAAACAAAGTTGGCATTCATCATTCCAAATGGATATTTTCTATTCATCTTCGACACGGGAACATTTATTACGTGCAGATGTTTTTATGGCTGCTGTATGCGAAATGCAGGTCTTTACAACTGTTTCATGTGACCAAAATAACAACATTTGATAATGAACGTTCCCCTTTTTCTGCTGCATCTCATGAGACTGTGTGGAACGCTTGGCTTATTCCGCGTAATAATGTATGAGTGAGTTAGAAGGCACAAGCTGATCCTCAGGGCAGGAAGTAGCCTGTGTCATTTTTTTCCTTAATAACAAGCAAAAGATATCAATTGTAGGACTGTCTAAGTTGGCGTTATGGTGTCCTCTGGACAATCATGATATTTTACACATACACAGTTCTTCCATAAATGTGTTGTTGAAGAAAACCAAGGAGGTTGTCCCGTCGGCTTTATGTTTATTCATCAGGGCAGATACACTTGGCTGGGTAATATGAATACAGCCAACCTTAGCCGCTGACACACATACACACACACACACCCCTGTCACATGGCCGGCTAATAAGAATTCAAAAAGCAGCAGACATTGTCCTGTAGAATACATTGAATGTTATTATGAGGTGGGCGACTGATTACTGTTTTGTTTTCATGGATTTATGATTTAATTACGCGTAAGTGTGTATGTGCGTGTGTTTATGTGTGTGACTCACAGTTGGAGCATGTTGGCTTTCCAACACCACCATTACACAATCACTTTACACTGTCAATTCAACACCATTGCCATGAGGCACATTCCATTACTTCATCCATCACTGGCTTCCATGAAAGGGGTCTAAAGAGGCAGCACTATTATTGATTCCTTTCTGGTCTTTTAATCGTTCTCCATGACAACACAGCAACCTTGTAGTTGAAAAAGAGTCCGAATGAATGTCCCAAATTGGATCTGGGCAAAAGTAGCTTACTATATGAAGTAGGTCACTTTATTAGAGGGTAAAATGTGCCATTTGGGATGCACACTTAGTCTTCAGATAGTCGGTCTGTCGTTATAGGCTATGTAATGACAGTGGCAGCGCAGAAGAAACATTTTACTTGTTGTCTAAAGAGAGAAAGACATGGGGTGAGAAAGAAAGATCGACAGGGCAAGAAAGCGTTAAACTCAACTGGGCATCCTAATGAAACTAGCTTCGGGCACTTTCCATCAAATATTTATTTTACTCATAAACTTGTTCATTATTTATTTATTTTATTTGTTTCGTGGCACACAGTACTGGGATTTAATTTCACTCTCATCCCATCACTGGAACGTCCCAACAGAATATACTTAATTACTTAGTTAAATTCCACAACCTACACAAGAAACATTAAAGTATAGTGCCCTCCTGAATTATGGTTGCTTATCTGCTTGATCTTGCACTCAAAAGATTAACAAAATCTAACCTTTAATTGAAGTGCAATTGTTAATCATTCACAAAAAAAAAAACTTTCTCAAAAGCATACTGCCATGTCCCTCCAACTGCAAAGACAACAGCACTGAGTCTTCTCCTATAATGTTTGCTATAGTGGATGAACACATAGGGTAGCAACGGATCTGAGACCATTTATTGATGCAGAATCTCACTAGATCCTTCACATTCCTTGCTCTTAGATTGTGGAGTCTCTTCTTTAGCTCACCCCACATGTCTTCAATGTGATTAAGGCCAGGGGACTGGGAAGGCCCGTGCTTTATTTTGGGCTCAGTAAGCCTATTTTCTGTGGATCTGGAGGAATTGTTTTGATCATTGTCATGCTGGAAGGACAGTTCAAGCGTCCTGCAAGACAATGATTTTGCTCTACAATCTTAAGGTAGTTAACGTGAAACCACGTTATCAGACAAAGTTCCCAGGGCATTTCAAAGCCCCACACCATCACACATACCAACCACAACACATCACAGTGCCAATTAGGTTATTTCCTGCATGACTATACTTCTTTTTACACCAAATTCACCTCTGGAATTTTTGTTCCAAATGCTCTATTTTTGTTTCATCTGACCGTACAACCCAGGGTTTGTTGGAATTGCATCTAATTGTGGTTTTGTAGTCTTGCGCAGGAGAGTGGTGTGAGATAGAAGAGAGAGTTCCTCCTGAGTGAGCTGTAGGTCTGATTCCAACTCGTGCTGCAGCAGTTCATACAGTATGCTGTGGACGCAGCTGCTTAGACCACTGCACCACTTTAGGTCAGGACCGCAACATTTACCCAACTTCTGCAATCCTCCAACTGTGATACATGAGAAAAAAATGGACCTCCTACAACATCCTCCTCACTGTGCATGGGGGGGGTTGAAACACGGCTGTATCCACTTTCAGGAAGGTTCATCACAGCTTTAGTTGATTCAAACCTTCTTAAAGTGTTTCTTAATGTGTTTCTTAATGTTTACCCCATAATAGGTGGGCATTTTCAGATGCGTCACTATTTTGTTTTAAAGCCATTGTCTCTAACCTGAAAAAATAAGTTTGACGTGTCTGTCAACTCATACAGCATTCATACCCCAGTAAACCAGTCATGCATGACCACAGATGTTTTAGAAAATAGTATTGGTTCGCTCTTTAAGATTTTTCATTCAAAACAGTTTGATTTGTCAGATATTTTGAGTACAAGAAATAGCTGATAAAAAACCATGACATTTTATAATAGCCTTCTTGCTCATCTTTACCAAGGGGGAGCAATGATTTTGGGGGCCCTGCACTTCATTATTTGGTTGAACTCTACACGCTACAAAATAATCTCTAAAGCAAGTATACATATGAACACTTGAAACACCTGTGTGTAATCAAGGTTTTCACTGTGTTCTTTGACTCTTTTTCACTTTTTCTGTCTTTCTCTGCCTCAAACACACAATGCCATGAACACAAAGTGCCCAAAATACACCCCCACACACAGTCATTCAAATACACCCACACACAGAGTAATTTAAGGCTAAGAGTGCAGTATGACTAACCTGGCCTGCTTGAACACATGCTGGATTTTCATTCGATCACAATATTGTTGCACCCCTCGGGTCTCAGTCCCTGTCTGTTTCAGCGTATGTGTGTTGAACGGAAAACATGTAAACAACCAAAAATGTCAAACTTATTTACCACATTTACTTACCGAGTTTCCCTAATGAAAAATGTATCAATGCCTAGAGAGAATGTATGAATTATAAACCAAAAAACAGTATTAACAATATACATTTCCTACTATGTGCAACTGCCTTCAATTAAGCTACAGCGTCTTCTTGTTTGCAAAGGTACTGTGTGTGTGGGGGTGGGAGGTAAGGGGAGTTGAGGATGTGGATGTAACCGTGCACATATGTGCCTGTGTGTGTATGTGTCAGAGACCTCACTGTACTTTGCAAAAGAGTAGAAAAAAAAGCCCAGCAGGTCGGCAGATAAAGACACCCTAGTAAGAGTTCTAATTCTAATAACATTTCCAAGGCCAGTGATTACCAGTGTCTAAGCTTAAATACTCTGCAATCATTTGCACAGTATGGAGAATGGATCATACTCTGCCCATGCATAGCGCTACATCTTTACGCTTGACAATGTCATATTATTACATTCAGTCTTATTGTTATGCTAACGAAAAACATTTTCCTACTCTACAATATTTTACTCGAGAATAGTTCTGCTATGTTTTGCATGTTACCCTAATATTATAATGTTGAATCTAAGTATTAACTTTGCCCTCTCTTATGATGGAGAATAGATTGGCTATATGAAACGCTAAACATACTTGTTATTACATTTGTTTGTTTTACGCTTTTAGCTTTTGCTGATCTCTGAAACACATACATAGAATCTCAAATAATTTGCATGCAGAGTCTGCTTATGGTAGATTAACCTTTACCATACTATCTGTATCATTGTTGTGAATAGTCAGTGTTACATTTACAGTGTGCTCAAAACATGATTGATGACAACATAAATTGACTACCTGAAAATGACAGGAAAGGTCACTTTGTCCTTTTTACTTTACAAAAAGCATGTTCCAAATAGATAGGTACGTATATATAGATACATGGATAGCAATACCAGGGAGAAATGGCACACTTTTTCCAATTTAGTGCACTACTTTTGACCATGCCCAATATGGAGTATGATGCCATTTGAGACGCCTCCGTGCTATTTGTCAGCCTGTAGCCTGGACGCTAAGTTGTGGTTCCGTTTGAGGTTTCACATTAGCTGCTTCAATGGGCCGATCAGGCGAATCACGAACAGAGGGGTACTGTGGCTTAGACACTCTATCTGCACTGCATGTTTCATCTGCACTTTGAACCGTCTAGCTAGCCTCCAGCTACCTGACGTGAACCCGAAGACACACATACTGTACAAGCTCAAGAGCTTTACTCAAGAGCTTTACTCTACTGACACACTGCACTAAAACTCAACCATAAGTAGGTCTACTATATTATGTTTTCCTATGTAGTGCACTACCACAGCCCTATAAGCCCTAATTCAAAAGTAATGCATGTCATAGGGCATAGAGTGCCATTTTGGGATATAGGCCATGATAATTCAGCCGGGCTTGTTAATACTTCATATTTTAAAGAGCAGCGCTTTGGACTCCTTAAAAGCAAACTCTCAAGGGATCACAGTAAAAGCTTTACAACAAACACAAGCTGAACTCTGAAATCAACTCACTGTCTATAGATCACACCAGACCTCCGAAGAAAAAAACTAGATCACAGCCAGCAGTGGAACAGAAGGGTTCATCTCATTTGAATCTGAGACTGTTGCCGCATCCAAAGTGTCAAATGTTTGGTCCAGTGCACTATGACCTGAGCTTAGTAGAATAACGCACTACATTTAACCAGTCCATCGGGTAATTATTATGGAAATTCTTCCCCATCCAGCTGAACAGAAAATCTTAGTTGTCTACCATGGGAGATCTCTGCTAAATGTAATACTAAGAATATTGTTGTAACTAATTAAAGTGAACAGAGAGTATCTTTCTAAACCGAGAAAATGTACACTGAACTTCCCTGAGCCCCCTAATAAAGCGGGATGAAGAAGACATTTTAATCCTGGCTTTTTGATGACTGCTGCGCTGTGCAACAATGCACTGCAGGTGAACAGTCATACTATGTAATTGAGGCCTATTTAACAGATTAAGAGCTGTTTCTGGTGCTTAATGGGCGTAAATTACCACATGCAGATCTGTCTTAATTACAGAGGGATGTGTTCCTCCACCACATGTAGATCTGCCCTCATTACCAGGGGATGAAGGGATGTACCCTTCCACCCTTGACTGAAATTAAAGTTGTTTACAAAATTGCTTTTGGCTAAATTGGGCAGTTATGAGCAGTTGGTGTACCACTTAAAGCTCCACAAGATCACAGCTAATTCTTCAAGAGAGACTTTTCTGAGAATCTTTACAGCATTACTGAATTAGCATAGCAAGTTCACTCAGGAAACCCAAGTGGTCATTGGTCAGCGACGTGCCAGCTGACATCGGGGATCGCTCCTGTCACAATAACCGATTTCATACTGACTGTTTTATTGACAGGTTACTCGCTCAGTTCTGATGTGTGCTGGTCTCACTAGCTAGCTGGTGCAAACCCACCCACCACCCCTGACACTAGCTGTTGGTTCTCTTTCCTTTCTGCGGGGGATCGGTACTGCGTACCTTGCTCATTGCCTGTGGGGATTGCTAGTAATGTCATTATGGTTTGAAATCGTTAGTAGTATCGTATACACAATCATGTTATGGCAGTGAGTTCCCTAAAGGAGCAGAACCTGTAAAAATTATTGCTGTGCATGTTTCCAATAAATGGTTAAACTAATATGTGGCGTTTTCTAGCTGAACTGCCTTCATACCTACTGGCATTAACACAAAGGACCATCACCCAAACACCTGTCTCTGACGTTGCTGTTTATAGAACCTTCAGACAGATGCTCGTATGAATCTCCGTGGCACAAAAGGTGTCTGTCACAAAACTGTTATAGCTCTAACGTTTCCCTTTTCTACCTGCAGCTTTCTAAATGTTGCACCCCATTGAATACAAGCCTCATCTACATGGTCCTATCTTCCAGATGGCTAATATGGAAAACAGCTCATGAGCCTGCTAGTATCACTCATAAATTCCTGTGAGAGGTGTGGAGAGGTAGGAGTCCATGAGTGTGTCCCGAATGATGCCCTAGATTCCCTGTATTGGGCACTTCTAAAGCTCTCTGGACTTGATGTACTATATAGGAAATAGGGTTCCATTTGGGATGCGCTCCGTGAGGTTATGGTGTTGGTCGTGGGAAGGAGACGAGAGAGCGCGATGGGAGCTATATATCTTCTATAATTCACTGCCTCCTCAGCATTTCCCTGTTCTCTCTACACGTCACGATTTACGTTGATGTAGCGCTGTGACTGCTATAAAACCTAAGACCGTTAAAAAGCTCTGTGGCCAGTAGCATTTAGCAGTAGCTCAGAGTCAGCACTGCAGATAGCATCAAGTCATAGATTAGCCGTGTTCTAGTTAATTTATACTGCAGTCATGCCGTACAGATGAGCAGATCTCACAATGCCTAGAGATGTGTTTAACATCTCAAAAAACATTAATACGATATAGCAATTTTCTGCGCAGTGAGGCTGCATTCAGGACTATAGAAGGCTATTATTTGATTTCATCACTCAATCTTGTACTGTAGGTTTCACTTCTTCCGGCAGATGTAATGGTGAGATTTAGGTTGAGCACAAATGGCACCCTATTCTCAATTAGTTTAAATTACCTTTAAGCAGGGCCCTAGAGCTCTGGTCGAAGTAGTGAACTATTTAGGGCATAGGGGGCTATTTGGGATGCAGTGAGTTTTATCCAGGCTGGCAATGGGCTTAAAATATGTCCCAGCCATGTTCACCTCATTATGATAAAAATCTCAACTTTGGAGGGAACATAAATCTCTACTTGGTGTGAGATTGCATTCCTCACCCAGCTGCCCCTGAGAAACAGTAAACACGCCTTTTGAGACTTTTAGATGGAACTCTGGTCTTTGTATTTCCTCTGCACACATGCACATCTACACACGTACATTCATACATACAAGCCCACACACATACACACAAACACGTTTGTTCTACTATCCTTGTGTTGACCAGAAAAATCATTCTCTATTTTTCTTGTCCCCTAACTGTAAATCGATCCTGAATCCTAACCATTACCCATCTATCCTGAATCCTAACCCTTACCCATCTATCCTGAATCCTAACCCTTACCCAGCTATCCTGAATCCTAACCCTTACCCATCTATCCTGAATCCTAACCCTTACCCAGCTATCCTGAATCCTAACCCTTACCCATCTATCCTGAATCCTAACCCTTACCCAGCTATCCTGAATCCTAACCCTTGCCCAGCTATCCTGAATCCTACCCCTTACCCATCTATCCTGAATCCTAACCCTTACCCAGCTATCCTGAATCCTAACCCTTACCCAGCTATCCTGAATCCTAACCCTTACCCAGCTAACCTGAATCCTAACCCTTACCCAGTTAAATACCTTGTTGGGAATTATCCAATTTTATTTTCTTTGTGGGGAGTAAAACCAGGCTTACCCCAAACTTAACCTAAAGTTTTATGACTGAACGTAATATAGCCCTAACAGCTAACCATTACACTATACCTAATTAGTAATTCCTAAACCTAAAAGTTACTCCAATTCTAAAATGTTAAATTGTTTGTTTGTCCCTAAACCTGACCCCTAAGTTGAAAATCAAATCTTCCCTCGGGAGTGACCTTCAAGAAAACCTTGCTGGGACCACATTTTCGGGTTTTTCTATCTTAATGGGCACATCAGGTTCCTATATGCTTTCACAGACGTGGATCACACACACATATTTAAAACAATGTACATGAAAAGTAATTTGTCCCAAGTGATATTAGCAAATGAAATGCTTAATCAGGATATCCACTTGAAACTGCACTTGCACTGTAACACTTTTTTACTCTGTAGCTTATTTAATGATCTTAAGAATGTTGTGCTCCTGAGGCTGTTTAATATCAGTTTTGTATGTTGTAAAGTCAAAAACAAATTTTCACACTGCATGGACAATAAACATTTTATAATGCAATCTATTTCCGACTTGATGCAATGCAGCACTGTCTCTAAAGGACCCAAGCCCGTAGGCTGTTTGCTACCTTAAGGAATTCTCTCACATCACCTTGTTTACACTGTTAGATCTTAAAACACTGTGGTAGGTTTACATTGAAAGATATTAAAACACTATGATATGTATACATTTGAAGATCACAAAACACTGATTTAGGTTCACATTTTTACATCATCCAATTTAAATAAGGATTACATTATTTTAGTTGTCAATTGAACACAAGGTCCAACTGAAATTCGTGTTCCACTTTTTATCCAATACCCTCTAAATTGGAATGCCCAAAGTCACATTTGGTGGAGCAACTAGGGGAGCTGTCTTATTTGTGGACAATGATCCTGTATGTCACTTGGGGATTTGATCTACATGTAGCAGCATTTCGGTACTGGCCAGATGCTGAGGTAAATTTACACTGTTAGATCTTAAAGTGCTAGTTTGATGAAAAGACCCATTCGGGTGAAATTCCCACTACCTTCAGTGGTGTGAAGGCCCATGGCGTCATAATCCACAAAATGCCATTGTTTACTTGTGCCTCAGCCCAGAGCTAGCTTAATAAGCATTGTCAAAATTCATAAATTTAAACTCAAAAAATGTGACAGTGTTGTTTCCGGGGGGCCCCAGAATGTCACAGTGTCATTGCCTCACAGTTATCTGCTTCAATGTGAGACAAGGTTTCAAATCCTTCTCTCGGATTAGCTCAGGGATCCAGTTTTAGTAACTATTCTCCAGGTTTGGAAGATAGTAATTAAATATACTTGCCTCGTCTTGTTAGCTCCTTGTGGTGGCTTGGGTATCTGTTAGCGCAATTAAAGTAGACGGCTAAAGACTGCGTTCCCTCTGGCGATATAGGATTACGGTAAAGACTCCCTGGTTGAACAAGCAGCTAGACAATAACCAGGAAGGCACCAGATGTGCTTCGGAGGACCCATATCGCACTGACTGTGCCGAGTCCGCTGGGAGTTGCGCCGATGAGACAGGGTATCATGAAGTTGGGGAGAAAAGTAAAAAAATACATAATAACTGCCTATAATAACTATGTTTACCAGACTGTTTTGTTAACAAATGGTATCAATCCATCTCTATTTCCTCCCGAAGGGGTAGGGTCTACTTAGATTAGTTTGTAAACAACAACACTTTGTACTGTAGATGTTTTGTGCTGTTGCTACATAAAGGCACCACTGCCAGTTCTGAGAAAAGAAATATTCCAGATAGGGAGTATGCAATTTCAGCAGTATGCAATTTCAAAAATGTTACTAAGGTCTCCACATGCCGCGCAACTCTTTCCATAGCGGTTTCAATTAATTTTCCAATGGAATTTTGACAATGCTAAATGTACTTTGGGCTGTGGCAGAACTAAACAATGTCTTATTCTGGATTATCTCTCTAAAGCACTGTGTTAGGTACACACTTTTAAATGTTACAGCATTGTGGTGGTCTTCTGTTCTTTTCTCATTTTGCTTTTGCTGATTGCAAATTTATTAAGGTGTTTCGCTGCTGGATGGGTTAGCCAAGCATCCCTAAAGATGACTGCCACTGAGGATGTTTGTTTGTTTGTGTTTGTTCTTCATGTGGAACTCTCTGTCTCTCTGTGAACTCTGTGTTCTTCATGTGGAACTCAACAGTCTGAAAAAGTGGACTGATTGTTAGCGTGGGTGTGTTTCTGCATGCTTGCATGTCTATACATGCATATGAGGGTGTTTGTCAGACCGGAGGTTTTGTTAGGTACTGTGAGAATTAGGGGGGCTGGCACCTGCGTTGGGGACTCTGGCTCTTTCATAAACACACCATGGTGCCCCTGTTCTATCAGCGTCTCCTAACCCGCCCAGTGAGAGCACGCTGCCAGCGGAAGCCGAGGACCTTGGCAATCGTGCCCAGGGAATCCACCAGCAGCCACAAGAACATTCTGGAAACTACTAGAAGCGCCTGGTCCAGCCCTGTCCATCTGCTTCTCATCTGGTCTTACCGTAGCAGCTATTAAGAGAGAGGCCGTTGCTCCCAGAAGGTAAGCTCCTCATCCAATGAACTAACGGCCTGTGTGTGCCGGTTCCCTGGGCTGAGACCCACCTGCCAAAATCAAGCCTGAAGGAGGCTTTTTCTTTCTTTTTTTCTTTTTACAAGTTAATGTGTTAATTAAACGCCTTTGGGCTTTGCACCCACCGACTGTGTCTGCTTCCGGTGCTCGGAGCTCGCTACACCACACACAACTCTCCCTCTCAATGTGTCACAGCTGGTGATAATATTTGGATGGCGAGGGGGAGATTTAAACATGCCTGTGATGTCTGAAGTTTTTCTTGTTCAAAAAGCCCCTGCCCAGCCCCACACAACACACACACGCGCACACACATACACGTACACAAATACATATGCACGCTGCCAGCTGTCACATCCATCCCTCAGATCTCACAGTGGCTTTGAATTCATGAATCATGAATCCAAAGCCACTTCTGAAAAAAAACAGGACAAATAAGATGTCGTGTGCTCAGGTTGCTCTTTTTGATCGACTTCAAACGGCCACTCTCTCACCGGTAAAAATAGTCACCTTTATGCATGCCTTATCATTTATTCCACAGTACTGCATGTCTTTAATAAGCTAGGTATTTCCTGCTGTTAAAGGAGGCCGATTCCCCAAAGGTATGGGTTAGGCAATGAGGAGAATCGTTACCGTCATTCGTGTTCTCCATGTCATGTTTAGTGTTGCGATCAGAAAGGACATGTGGAGCATCTGTCTGTCTGAATCTGTAGCTCTCCACTTTACGCTTTCACCGCGTGTTCATGTTAGCCGAACTTCTTAACAAGCTTAGCTTTGGCATGGAATCAACAGTGAAGTACTGCAAGACTTCGTCCCAAATGGTACCCTATTAGACACATAGAACTCTACACTCGATTAGTGAGTCCAGGAAGTGTACTATGTAGGAAATAGGGCGCAATTTGAAACAAAGCTCAAACCCCATGAAATCCCTTCTGCAGCGACAGATTACAGAGGGACTGAATGACAGATGCTAGCGTGGGGCCAGTGTGTTCTCTCATGAAAACCCATACCGGCCCCTGCCCCCATCTCCTCCGATGCAGACCTGTTTGATTGGCAGAGAGGATGGATGCCGGAGGATAGCGTGTCCGGGTGTGTGCACGTGTCACGTGCGGCTGGGCTCCAGGGGTCCCGATGGGGTCTTGCAGGGGGACCAGGGCCAACCTGAGGTCGGTCTCAGAAGATGAGTGTTAGAGGTAAGAAATTGGTTAGGAAACCGGCAGCCAGGTGTGATGGGGATAACCAGCTCCAGCTATGTGCACAATCACACTCTTTTCTGTCTCATCAAGCTCTGGAGAGGGTTGCAATGGGGAGCAGTCGCATCTTCAAAGGGTCTTCAGTAAACGCCCAAAAGCTATATTTAACTATAATGCTGTGTTTGTCAGAAAGGTGGAACGTTGCTCTCTCCCCACACATTGCCTAGAACAACAGAATGACGCTAGGCCATATACATGTTGTACGCCTCGGTTAGCTTGGCCCAGTCTGGAATCACGTTTATTCATAATTCTTCAGTGACCCAACCATCTCTGAAACATGGCACAGCAAGGACTACAATTATATAGGGAATCCCCTGTGTGCTTGGTAACAATTAAATTCAAATTATTTTTAATCTGCTGGTCAGTCTCTGTATCCTCTTCACTACAGACATCTATCTGTTAACCCCTTTGAAGCAAACTCCAGGACACAAAATTTGGTTGGCAATGTTTTTGTTCAGTATTTCAGTGGCAAACATGAGATTACAATATTCAGTCAGTCTGGGCTAATTTACTAGGAAAGTGGTTTAGAATACAAGTTTTTGGGTTTGTTTGAAAATCTAATAGCCTTTCTGAGTTCTCCTCAATGCTGTTCTGATTTCCAGATTGCACCCTATTTACTATATATTGGTACACTTCCCAATGGACCCAGGTCAACGACAGAGCACACTATCAGGAACAGGGTGCCATTTAGGAAGTAGGCAAAGCCTTTCATTCGCTCTGTGGTGTGTCAGCATATTTGGACAGAGGGCGTGGAATTGAATTTGCCGGACTATAGTGTTGTTTTTTCTAGGGAAATGATAGGACATTACTGAAGGCTTCTGTTTGAATACAGTTGTTTGCCTTGAAGACAGCACCTTGGGTTACAAGAAGTCAAGCTTCACAACTTCTCTTTTCTAGTATTGTGGTGGCAATTTCAGATTGTGGATATACTTGTCACCGTCAGGAACAATTGAGATTTTAGGATCAAAAGACATATGAAGAAGCAAAGCCCAGGTAGAAAGTTAAAATCCAGACTCAGTCTTTTAGATAGAGTTATATTTTTCAAAAATCAATTGCAAATGCCAAAGACACACCATAATGTCTTTCCAAGAAGTGTTTAGGAATGGTGCAGCATGTGACATAGCTTAAAACACAGTCTTGGAAGGAATAATGGAGTATTGCTGTCCATTAATGGCACACAAAAAAATCATCATATATTTCTACCTTGGATTTGTGCAAGGTTGATAGAATACTTTTCAGAATGAACTAGAGCTTTAAATGGCTGCCAAAGCTGCTTTCACCAAGCATTATTAATTCTAGGTTGTGAAAATGTACGAGACATATACTCTTTTTTTAATTATTCTGGAAAATGTTCTGTAATTCCTCTTTCGCTTACAGAAGAGGTTGTTAGGCTAGTAGGAAAACATATTTGAAGGCAGCAAACCATAAAGCCTGTTAAAGTGGTAGGTACCTTTTCACTATCACTCATGGACAGATTCTTGCTAAGTCAGTGCACACTCATTCCCTTTCAATACCGTTTGCATATGACAACATAATTTGTTTAATTCTGGCAGGTCTTGTGTATATGTAAAGCTTTTTAAATAAAATTGTTGTGTAAGGATGTAAGGATTGTAAGGATTGTCATATATACAGCTTTGTACGTACAAATGTTTGTATATAAAAGGTCTGAAGGCGAAAGCTTGTTACGTGAGGTTTTGTCTCTATTGCAATTGAAAATGCATTAACCACTTGAAAACCATTGAAATGCATTGATTTACTTGGTAAACCATTTTATTGTAAAAAAAAATTGACAAAAAAATTGAAAATGAACTGAGGTAATGAGTCAAGATCCCTTTAGTGATTATAGGAGGAAAGCGAACTCAATTGGAAAGCCAACCCACTGCCAGACTTTGTTCAGTGGAAACTGGGGCTCTGTCCCAATGGCTACATATTATTGTGAGCTTGTTAGCTCACAAGCAATGCAATTAATAGCAAATAGAAAAGACCATTATCTTGCTGAATTTGCCTGGACATGTTGATTCTGTAGGTACCACACTATGTTTTGACAATCCAAAATGTAGTCAGAGAGTTGCTGTTTATTTGGCAGGCAGTTTTAAGTGCTCTCCATTACGACAATCTTTTTTCAGAGGTGGTGCCAAAACACCAAAAAGTGTCAGTCATACAGTTAAGTTGTATAACCAAAGACAGAAAACATTTATTGAGTGAACGTCTGTCATTGAAAGTCTGTTTATAATCTCCTCCTCAACTTACTATCACACGGCTCCTTTTTTTTTGCGGATTATGTGGCATTTACGTATATTTTATTTATTTATTTATTTATTTATTTTGCAGTGGTCTCTTAATTTTAACCCTTCTGTTCCTCACTCAAAACCTTCCTTTTCGACTTTTTTGGAAAGGAAAGAAAAAGGTAGTGGTCTCTTAATTTTTTCTGGAGCTGTATGTGTACAGTACAATATTTTTTCGAAAGGTTAGTATTAAGCAGCTTGTTTTGACAGGAGGTGTAACAGATCATGCTTTTATGTATGCATTTTATCTATGTTTATTCCTTTTTAGACCAAGGGTATTTAACCTTTGAAGCAGCTAATGGGGATCCTGATTAATGCTAGCTACTTGTGTGTGTTGTGTTGGTGTGTGTGTGCTAACATGCATGGTTTAGTAGGTGTGTGTTGTGTTGGTATGTATGCTAACATGCATGATTTAGTAAGTGTGTGTTGTGTTTGTGTGTGTGTGCTAACATGCATGGTTTAGTAGGTGTGTGTTGTGTTTGTGTGTGTGTGCTAACATGCATGGTTTAGTAGGTGTGTGTTGTGTTTGTGTGTGTGTGCTAACATGCATGGTTTAGTTGGTGTGTGTTGTGTTTGTGTGTGTGTGTGTGTGTGTGTGCAGAAGTGGCTCGCGTGGCTTATACAAACCTCCATCAATTACACTAATGTAATTATTGGCCAAACGGAAGCCATGACTCCTCTCTCTTTAGTCTTGATTCCAAATTCTCAGTGGTTGACTTTCTCACCCCAGGGAAAGTGTGACATCATCATGTCGTGTTAAAAATAACTCAGTGTTTATAGTAGAGACTTTGTGTGACTACATTGTATTCACATCGGGCCCTTCCTAATCTGCCAGTCTGTATTATCTGCAAGAATTGCATATGGCTTAGGAAACGGGTACTTTTCTCAGAGTAACAACAACCAGGAAATACATGATTTTTTTGTTACTAAAATGAATGTGTCTAGGGAGCAAGATGTTGTCTTGGGTTTTCGATTGCAACTATCCTTTGCTACATGAGACTGGAATTGATTACGTGATGCAGTCTTATTACAAAACCATTTGTCCTATGGTCTCATTACAAAACTATTGATATACAAATAAGTACCTCAAAATCAGTGCAGTTACCATATGCATATATTCCTGGTCTTGCTGTGTAATGCACACAAGCTTTAGAATCCACCTAAGAACAGGCTAAGAACAGTTGTTCTGATGATGGCAAAATGTGTAAAGCAATTACAAACAAAGCCAGAAAGAAGTGAAAAAATGGGGTTTTGTATTTTTTTGTATAAAAAAGGATAGGGAAAGTTGAAAGACCACAGTAAGCCTTTCTCCTTGGGATCTGCACCAGTGCATGAGGCATGGCAATCCATGCTGACGATGATATGCGTTGTTTGCCAATTTTTCGCTCATGGGGCTTCCCAGCCACTAACAACACAGTCAAGTCTCAAAGGCCCAGGGAGTTCCTACATCTCTTAAAATAGGAAATAAACTTCAACACTATTGATTCATTTATTTTGACTGATCTGTTTAGCTATCTACAAAGTTTTTTAATGTGTTGCTATTCACCGAAGGCCAATTTCACTGTAATTTAAAATAATATAAAATAAAAATGTGAAATTCAATTTTTAAATGATCCATGGAATGACCATCGTAAAACAATTCCACATGCTTGCTTAGTAAAAATCTCTAATTAAAGGCCAGACCTTGGAGGGTTTAAGAGACATCCATCAATGGTGTGACTTCTCTCTTGAAGTATAAGTGATGAGGGTGGAGGCATTAGAAGAGAGGCACTTGGTGCACTCGCTCTTCGTATGTGTGTTTGTGTTTGATGTGTGTGGGTGGGTGTGCACACATGCAGCAAACACATCAGACATGAGGTGAGCTTTAGAAGGGAGTTACATAATTACACCAAACATATTACTCTGTTTCTGTTTGTGTGTCTACGCTTTTGTGTGAATGTGTGTGGATCCATGTTCGAATGCATGCATGTTTATGTGTGTGTGTGTGTGTGTGTGTGTGTGTGTGTGTGTGTGTGTGTGTGTGTGTGTGTCATGCATGCACACTGCGCTTGTGTTGCTTTATTTGAGAGATGTACAAATAAATGTACAATATATTTTAGTTGCAAACAGTAATTAACAAGTAAGGATAGTAGATAAAGCTTTAAATGTCTAATTCACCCAAATCATTTACTGACATCATAATTGTAAGAATTCTGCATATACAGTAGCAGTTAAATTTTGGACACCGACTTTCAAGGGTGTTTAATTCTTTTTACTATTTTCCACATTTTCCACATCATCAGTCGGTCAGTGGATGGTCTCCGCATTTGTGGTTCCAACCACAAGCATGGAGAAGCATGGAGACGGGATGTAATGGTCTGGGGGTGCTTTGCTGGTGACACTGTAATTTATTTTGACGTCAAGGCACGGTCAACCAGCATGGCTACCACAGCATTTTGCAGCGATACGCCATCCTATCTGGTTTGCACTTAGTGGGACTATCAATTGTTTTTCAAAAGGACAATGACCCAAAACAAACCTCCAGGCTGTTTAACAGCAATTTGAGGAAGGAGTATGGCATCAGATGACCTGGCTTCCGCAATCATCTGACCTCAACCCAATTGAGATGGCATGAGTTGGACTACAGTGAAGGAAAAGCAGCCAATAAGTGCTCAGCTTATGTGGAAACAACTTCAAGACTGTTGGAAAAGACTTCCTAACGCAGCTTGTTGAGATAATGCCAATAGTGTGCAAAGGTGTCATCAAGGCATCAAAAGTGTGGCTACTTTGAAGAATCTAAAATATGAATGTATTTTGATTTTTTTAACATTATTTTGGTTTCTACATGATTATGTAATGATTATTTCATTGTGATTGATGTATTCACTAATATTCCACAATTTGGAAAATAGTAAAATGAATGAAATACACTTAAATGAGTAACTTTTAGCTGGTACTGTACATATATATTGCATAGAATTACTATGTACAGAATGATATTTTAAAGCAGAACCACAAAGAACAAAACCAACTAAAAGCACAGAAAAGTCGGGGGGGGGAGAAAAATATACGGAGATTAAAATTACTCAGCATTCCTTGCATAAATTATGCATTTGTTGATCATTTTAACAGAGGATTCAGATATAAAAGTCAAAGGACAACTGACAAAGGACAGTATATTTTATATAATTACGCCTAACAGGGTATATTGTATATCATTACGTAAACCCATCTAGTCTGATTCTATTAGACTGAATTGACAGCAATAATTGTAACAACAGATATTCTGTGTGTGAGTGTGCGTGCATTTCCTTCCATCTACTAATCTTATTCAGCAGCTTCATAACATGATTGTTGGCGTCAGTTACATATTCCACTTCTCATGGCATCCTATTTACAATGTAGTGCACTAATATGTCAAACTAGTGGCCCAATAGTGTATAATTTGGCCTGTACCATACAACACATTTCCTGAGGCTTAATGATGACTGCTAACGTATGCATTAGCTTTTTCATGCTAAAAATCTGAGCTTAACTTTCACTCAGGGTGCATTTTCCTAACGTGTACACGCATGGAAACCAGCACACATATATATGCATATACATACAGTATGCATACACACACACACATACACACTTTCAAACACACACACTGAGTATTATGCTTCATGGAGTCCATTTATCCTGCTGACATTTAGCTAGGCGATGTACGAGAGGAGACAGAGTTCACGAATAAATTACAGAAAGCACAATGCCTTCTGCTTGCTGGAGCCCTGTTATATACCAAATCAAAAGAACTCATTCATGCAATGCACAGAGCTATTTGTGTTGGGACGGGTTCAGCATATCACAATATTTAATGTGTCCAATTACATCAAAATGGTCTGAACAGAATAGGCCTAACTTCTCTAGGGGACAGGGTTATTCAAAAGAGGCCAAAACTCTATTTCCATTTCTGTTTTCTTTTCAAACAGTCTAGCTAATTCTTAAGTTTAAATTAGTTATCTCAATAGATAGCTAGTGTTCTTCATAGCGAATTCTGTCCCCTTCCAAGCTGCAGCTGTGTGTGTGTGTGTGTGTGTGTGTGTGCGCGCGTGCGCGTGCAGGTTGAGCTCCAGAAGATTGTGGAACCTACCTATGTGATATGCAAATAGCTGACTTGCTCAGCCAATCAGACTGATTCCAACAGCGTGAGGCGCTGTCCTCTGCGTTTGAATGCCGATCAGACCAGTTTGTAACTGAGCTACTGTCCATATGGTGTTCGTCCATGGATTCAGATCGCATCCCAAAGGCCACCCTAATGGTGCACTACTTTTAATCAGGGCCAAAGTGAGGGCTGGGAATAGGGTGCCATTTTGGATGTAAGCTTAGACTGTTGACACACTGCAATAAGATTCCCCCAGGGTTTGTATGGATGAGTGAATCATTAGCACTTCTGGCATGCTATTTCTCTGGAGATGCCTGGTAAGTTGTGTTATAGTTTCAGTTCTTTTACATACCGTACCCAAACTCCCCAGGAACCAATACATTCAAGCTATTTAACAAAGTATTCCAGAATGAAAAAACAATATGGGTTAAGGAGGCATAGCCTAAAGTCATGGTATGGAAATAACACGGTTAACCTTTTTTTTCCCCTTCATAGATCACCATTCTTTATCTGGTCAATGAAGCACACCTCTTTTCTAATAATGTATGTCATTTAGTAGGCTGCCTTTATGCCAAGTACATGCTGTTTGCAGTCAATCATGGACACCATGTCCATTCCTAAATTTCAACCCACCACCCCTGGTGTTGCAAGTATTCTTCCAACTGAGCTATAAAGGGCCATGTTCAACAAACCGAACTATAGAGGATCAAGTTCAACCAAATAATCTATCAAGGTCCATGTTCTGCCGATTGAGCTACAGAGGATTGTGTATTACGAACTGAGCTAGCTAGGATTATGTGCTACTAACTGAGCTAACAGGGAACAACTGTTTCCTTCTTTCCTTCTCAAGTCCTAACAAAATATCTTTATATCGTAATAAAGCGTATCTCCGCTATATTTGTGTTGTAATGTATGTCGGTAGGCCCCAGAATACCCCTGGATACATTTATTCATTTATTCACCTCAGAGAGAGTGAGACCACAGATATTTTATCACCATATTGAGAACACATTATGAAAAGACGATATAGACTTTGCAACTCGATCATTCAGACATACAATATTTTGTATGGGTCATTTTTAGAGTATACAAAGCAACACCAAAACAAGAAACCAGGCAAGCCTAGTTCAGCCGGCCCGCAATAGAAAATCCTCCCACCTAAGGATTTGAACCCAGGTCACCCTCATGAAAGGCTGTATTATTAACCACTACACCATGAAGCTGTACATTGGCAGGGTGTCAGTATAGCTTCTTGTCTGTATTCTGAACAAATCCTCTTTTGCCACTGGCTGTTTTAATAGTTAATTTGCCATTCGTGAATGACATTGATACAGTTAAACTGAATAACGTTTCTTACTTAGTTTACCTCCACCACAAATAGCAGCTATGTATTGCGTTTGCTACTGGCCGTTTTACCAGCGTATTAGCCAGTTATAAGCTTTACCGGTATCTACTAACTTACTGGAATAGTCATAAGAATTGAACAATTGCTAGCAAGTCTGCCAAAGCTATTTTATTTCATAGCATAAAAACGTATTTTTGTCTTTCATGGCAAAATGACGTACTTTATTTTTTCGTTTGTGAATGACATTTATACAATAAGTATCAATAAAGGCGACGATAACTTTTTCATCAAACTTAGGTCTTCCACATGAGAGGCACTGTCTTTAACCACTACCCCACGGAATTACGCGTTTCAGCACTCGCTAGACTCCATTGAGGATTGTGTTAAACTGACGAACGTTTCTTATTAAGTTTACCTCCACCACAAATAGCGTCTATGAACTGTATTGCTTTTGCCACTGGCCGTTTTAACATATTATTAGCCAGCTTACTAGTATCTACTAACTTCCTAGGAATAATCATAAGAATTGAGCAATTGCTAGCGAGACTGCAGATGAACTTTTCCATGCCAGGAACAGTCGCAATATGACCATATACAGTTTCAGCCAGCGAAGTTTTCGTCAATACAGAATAATTCACAATGTGTATTTCGCTTCGCCCGTGAGGAGTTATAAACACAGGACCTATAGCTCACAGGTCCACTTCTCTAACCACTACGCTATTTAACAAGGGGTAGTCAGTCCGTCAGTTAGTCACTCAGTAAGAGACATTCGCTCTTCTTAGCCGGCTCTGCTTACGCGGTCCGCAAAAAAATACTTAATATTATATAGTGTCTGTTTGTCTCTGCACAGTACCTGTCATGCTCCCAGGTGTTATTTTATCTGTTTTTTAAATCAGATTTTATTGTTAGCACTAGTTATCTGAGGTGGCAGGGAGTTCCATGAAGTCATGGCTCTATTTAGTCCCCTTCCAGCCTCTGTTCTGGACTTCTGGAGAGTGAACAGACATCTGGTGGCATGTCTTACGGTTCTGTGTGGCATGGTGCTTGTGAAATCGGGGTTCTCTGCTATGCAAGGTTTGAGGTGCTTTCCTTTCATTGTGAAATTTAACAACTCTTTCCTTGATTTTGATAATTAGTTGGCATAGTCCTAATTCAGGTCTGCATGCATTATTTGGGTTTTTGCAGTCTAAAAACTAAAACAACAAAGATTTTTTTTCTTGTTCAATATGGGGCATTGCATATAGATTTATGAGGGACAAATGAATTGAATCAATTTTAGAATAATGCTATGTTGTAACAAAATGTGGTTAAAGTGAAGGGGTCTGAAAACTTTCCGAATGCGTTATTCAGTATATTGTAATCTCTGTTCTGTTTCTTGTCCACAGGCCCTTTTGAATACCAATCCTTTTTAAGGTGTGTTTTCTTCCAACACTGCATCTCTCTTGCCTCGGTTTGCTGAGGCACAAATTATTAATGTTAATCATAATAAAATATGTGAATCACCGCAGAAGGGCTCTACATGACCCAATCATTTCTGCATAGTTGAGGGGAAACCAGTTGAGAAAATGTCATTAGCTAACCCAGCCTGATGGCAGTTCAATTTTAGGAATGACTTACAATCTTGCGCCCCTTCAACAAACAGTGCACTACTTTTAATCAGGACCTAGAGTGGGAACAGGTACTAGGCAATAGTGCACACAATAAAGAATCAAGTGTCATTTGTACCACAACCATTGCTCTATCCACTATTCCGCAGGTTAACCCCCCACCCTCAATGTTAAGGAAACACCACTTTTTGCATTGCTTTTGATGTTTGTGTATTATGAGGAAAATTTCTTTTTTGCACATACGTGCACACAAACTTACATTATATGCCTTACACAATAAGCTCTGTTATGAAAATGACAAGATTTTAGTTTTGTTTGGACAATTGTACAGTATAATATGTACTATGACAACCGAACAGTTTGTTTTCTAAAAAACAGTGAAGTATCAAGTGAACTACTGTAGTTCCTTGGAAAGCATTAACCCTCTAGACCTCACCTTGTTGTTTTCCTTATGCAACAGTTATTTCTTCTGACCTTCATCGGACAGAACAGAGGTCTTTCTAACATGACTGCTTGAAAGGTTTTGAAACGTGGGCACCAAGACACACACACTGTAACAGGTGGCCCTGAAGATGCTCTTAGCTCGGTCTAATGATGACTTCTGTAAAGTGTGAGGCACTCTTGAGAGTCAGGCACGACAGGCCACACTGTTATGCTGATATAAAGAGAGGTGTGTGTGTGTTTGATTTAAAGTAGTCTGAAGTAGTGTTTTTGCATTGGCATTTAAAGTGGTGCTGTATATTTATTGCACACAGAGAGCTTGATGGTTCAAGTATGACGAGATTTTGTTGCTCTTATAACAGGAAAACGTTTGTGTGGCCAGGACTGAAAACCAGATTAAACACAGTGAAAGGGATATAATGTGTTGTGGCCCTTGATGTATTTTAGACTTCAACCACAAAATATGACATGGTTGTGTTTCGGCTGTGTGTCCCGTCAGATTGCGTCTCTTGTGTGTGGTTGTGTGTGTGTCTACAACGTGTGTGTCACGTTGTGTCAGGGTGTGTGTCAGTAGAGAATGTCACCACAGGGTACGTTGCCATAGTGGGTTGCCTTAGAGACTTGCCAGAGAGTGTGTCATCAAAGTGTGTTACCAGTAAGAGCACTTATAGATGTGAGCTCACTGTCCCAGTGGCCTATTAGGATAGGCTCATTTAAACATGAGCACTCCCTAATCTCTGTGCCTTGAAGTACAAGCAAGCACAGATGGCTTTGTGTGTGTGTGTTTGTGTGTGTGTGTGTGTGTGTGTGTGTGTGTGAGTTTGTGTGCGTGCATGCATGTGTATGTGTGTATTTGCCAGTGAATGTCTGTACGTTTTGTATGCGTATCCTGCGTGCGTATTTTGATGGCAACGCCTGCTCGGCTATCTCTCATAAGGACAACATGATAAATTGGTTGTTAGACTTTGCTAAGGGAGACTTCTGCATCAGGAGAGCAGAGCCACCACTTTATTTGTCTACATTTCAAAGTATTTGGAATGCAATGTCAAAGGGCAGTCTGGGGAATTGGTTTCTTCTCTTCTAAAGCCAGTGGAAATCTAAGAGGCTTCATCAATCATCTTAAGCTCTGCATATGTCTGTCTGCTCTTTCTCTTACGTTTCTCACGGTCTTTCAGTTGCACATTCTATGTGATTGTTTGTCTGTCCGTCGGCCGGTGAGTTGGTTGGCCCATCCACCTGCCCATCCATCTGTCCGTCTTCTCCTTCTCATTTATCTGTCTTTCTGAGACGCTCCTAAAACATCCAAAAAACCTCAGCAAGGAGTAACAATTTAACCAAGAAATCCACTCAGAAGCTCCAGGCACAATCAAAGTGAAAAGCCCCAACAAAGTGTCTCATTGCCCCAGTGAAAGCACTAAAACGACACTACCTGCGGTGACCTTTGGAAATTTGTGCCTACCTCTGAATCTTTTGTCTGGGAGACAAATGCCAGCCAACATTACATTTCACCAGGGCCGTAATGCCTTTAAAGTGCTCTGGTCAAAAGCAGCCCACTAAGGAACAGGTGGCTTTTTGGGACACAGGCTTTCTAGGATAACTGTATGGGCTCCGCTGCTGGAGGTAGAGGATGACAATGTGTCAGAGAGTTCTGGGCAGAGATGAGACGGCGAACAGGGTGAGGCAGTGGGGGACAGACAGGGAGAGAGAAAGAAAGGTTGAGAAGAGAAAGAAATCCATTAAATTCTGTTAAAATATTAAGGGTATATATCTATCTGTTGGCACATCTTTTAAAAAAAAAACTACTGAAAGATTTAACTCATTGGATTCCAACATTTGGAGAAAGAGGGGTCACTTGGCTTTGTCTGCTTCTATTACTTCCTTTTCGCATCTCTCCACAGACACCTTATGTACTGTATACTAGGTTGTTAATCCTCTCTCCTCTCTCTCTTTCTTTCTCTGCTTTTTCAGTGAGTGTTTACTAATAGATGGGTCAATATAATTTCCTTATAACATTTTCTAAGTAGCCTTTTTCGAAGGAATAGCGACCAACCAAAGTGTAACCTTGTCCTATGACTAGAATGGTGTATAAGACACCTGCATAAACCATTGCAGTCATTTGTCCTAACGGGCTGCAGTAAAAACAGCCCATGTAGAAAAACAGTCTATTGAACTACCTATCTTGCAGTATTTCTCAGCAAATAATAATGACAGGCACATACAGCAGAATCACACACACACGCACGCACGCACATGGGCGTCATCAGTGTGATCATAATAAGGAATGGGATATGAAGGATTCCACAGTTAGTTCTGTAATTAGCTCTATAGCCCTTGGCTATATTTTTACTTCATGAAAACCAGAAAGCCATCAATTTGCCACTCCTAGCGGTAGTGAGTGTGTGAGTGTGAAGAAGCAGTGGGTGAAGGTGTGCAAAAGTGTATGCATGATTGAAGTGTATGCGTGCATGTGTGTGTGTGTGTGTGTGTGTGTGTGTGTGTGTGTGTTTGTGTATTTCTCTCGCTCTTATGATGTAAAGATGTGATTGTGGAAAAGATATTATTATTACGAGTAATAGAAGAGGCCTCTGGCAGCATATATGTTGCCTTAAGGGCACTGTAAGTGAGACTGTGGCGGATTTGGTTGCAGTCCAAATGGCACTCTATTCCCTATATAGTGCACTACCTATGACTAGAGCCTTTGGGTAGTTTGCCATTTCATACACCGCCATTATGTCCACTGATCATCCCCCAGCACCCCCCAACAGAACACACCTTTTATTGTATCCCCGGACCAACACACCCAGTTCAACTCAACGTGGGCCAGATAATTGGTTGACAGGTGGAATCGGGCCTGCTTGTCGGAGGCTACAATACAAATGTGTGCTGTTGGAGATTCCTGAGTACCGGCACTGGGAAGTCAGTATAGGGAGCCATTTCAAAGACGCGATCATTACCCGCCAGTCTCAAACGGCAACCTCCTGCAAATGTTGCGTGTGTCCTGATCCCGCATCCGTGTGGTGGAACTGTGTAGATTAAAAGGACCCGCTTGGCTTCAGGGAAAGAAACTGCCTGTGGTCATTGCCTGCACTGAAATTTATACAGTTTCAGTTTTTCCTTTTCTTTCAGTTTATGTTTTGGGATCGCTGCCAAGTTAAGTAACAGCTTTAAACTGCGCTGCTCTTCACACAATGCACAGTAACACACAGGCAGACATATTAACACGCGTACACGATAATGAATTCTCAGAAGTGTTTTGGCATAACGAAATGGACGAATTAACATTCCGGTTGTCATTAGGATATTTATAGCTTTGTTTACACAGCCAAGCTATTATTGCTGTGTAACTCTGACCTCCAGATTTTCAGCTTCCGGAGTGTGTGTGTGTGAGTGTGTGTGTGATAGAGTGCAGCTACTGTGTGTGAGTGAATGTGTTTATTTGTCTCCAACCAGCCAGGATGACCCCGGGCAGAAGGTGGTTGAGACAGCTCCAGCAGAAACAGGGAAACCGAGGGAGGAGAGCAAAGGGAGGAATACGTGTTCAGTTCTCTATCCTGTAGTGTGATGGGGAAGGATAGAGAAAGAGAGAGTAATCAGTGGGAGGGACACAGAGCGAGATTCCAATGAGAGAACATAAGAGAATGAAGAGAGAAGAAGAGAAAGGGACTAGAGAACAAAGAGACAGAGGGACCGAAAATGAGAATGAGAGACTGAGAGAGAGAAAAAGCAGTCACTTCTAAGCCCTCAGATTTGTGTCGTGTAAAAGAAAACACAGTGGGCGGGATTTGAAAGCACTTCTCCAGACCACCCACCATAAAAGGACATTCAGGTAAAAAATACTGCAAGTCCATGTGGACTAACAGCCCAGACGTTGCTTTGTTTTGAGAGACACTTACTACCTTATATTCGGCACACAATTCAACAGGTCGCCAGTTTTTCAAGAGAGACAAATTCCCATTCTCTGGGCAAAAATAACAGCACATTGCATTGACAACAGCACATTGCATTGGATAAGAACCCTAAAAATGTATCCATGCGACAGAAATGTTTGTGAAGGTCTAAACAACACAGAGGCTTAGCTTAAGTAGGGCTGCATAACTGAAGTGGACAGTTCCGGCAATGGCTGTGCCCAGAGCAGTGCACACACTGTCACAGTCCGTCAGCCTGTGGAAGGACATACAGATGTCCATGGCAGCATTGGGGTTATGTAGTACAGGAACAGGACGTGTCTTCATTTAACTGACCGATGTTTGGACACTGCCGTCGGAGACTGGGACCTGGACTGGCCTTCTCAACCATTGCTAGAGGCACCTCTGCGGTCAGGCCCAGGTGCATAGAGATGCCTAGAGGCCCCCAGCCAGGACCTGACAGCAGCGTGTTTTGGGTCATTGATCTGTTGCATTGTGAAGCACCGCCCAATGAGTCTGGTAGCATTTTCTTACACATGGTGACCAAGATGCTTCTCTACACTCTCAAATTCATTATGCTGCTGCCATCATTCATTACATCATCAATATAGATGAGTGAGCCCGTTCCAGAGGCAGCCATGCATACCCATGCCATGATACTACATTCGCCATCATTTACAGTTTCGCTTGGGATCATCTGCATTTCCTTTTTTTCTCCACACTTTGGCCCTTATCACTTTTAAAAAAGGTTCACCTGTCCATATTACTCTGTTCCAGAACCGTACTGGATGAGCTCTGTACTTCTGAGCAAATTGTAAACTGGCCTTTCTGTTTTTGGTGCTGATTAGAGGTTTGAATCTTGCAGTGTAGCCTTTGTAATTCTGTCCATGAAGTCATCTGAGAGCAAAAGATTGTCACATTTTCACCCCATCATTCTGGATGTTGTTGGTGATTTCACTGACACTTATATTCAGGTTGTTCTGCAGTTGTTTTCCTTTGCCGACCTATCCAGCATATGGATATGTTCATGGCATGTTTGAAAAACAGATGTACATTGATGTTTTTGTTTAGCCAACATCTGTGTCACGTACAAAGGTTTTTTCTTCACCAACGAGCGAAACAGCTAACAGAGGCTTGGAACAGCCCGGACTGCACAGGAGTTCCACATGTTCCTCTGACTCACGTTCAGCCACTAAGGTATAAAACAACAACAGTGAGTCCATGCAATTCGGTTCAGGCCCTACATCAGACAGCTCTGTCAGTTCAGCACGTCAGTCCAGCATGCGCATAGATTCTACTGCAGAAATGCAATTACTCTCACTGCCACTGGCATTGTGTGCCAAAGTAAAAAAAAAAAAAATTGTAAACTGAACATTTAACATTCAAATATAAATATGATGGTGACCTTTGTAGACTTGATGTGTGTATTTTAACAGTATTTCAACAAGATGGAGATCTTCCCTCAGGGTAATGTTACAATGCATAACCCTAGTACAGTAGAGCTCAGATGTACAGTATGTAGAGTATAACCTTGCTGTACTGAGCTATTTTTTTGTGTTCGAACTCACATCAGAGAGCTTACTCTCAGTTTGTAGACTAAACAGATCTGTACACAGACACTTTCCATCATTAAAAAACCAAATGACTTACCTTCAAATGGCTCCTCGAAAGCTTGTGTGCATTACAAAGGAAAAACTTTTAACACCTCCATGTTCTAAGGGATCCATTGAGTGTGGTGATTTGTGGCCCAAACCTAATGGTTCTGACAGATGGCTTTTATGAAAAGAAAAATATGGAACAGATATGCTGGCGTCCAATGATAAATTCTGATCTGAGAAAGTTCCATGTGATCTTGATGTCTAGAATCCCTTTTTTCAAAAACTGTAGTGTATTAGTGTTAAGCTTACATGGTTGAGGTTTAAAAAAATGGTGCATTTTGTCATTTCCATTTCTCAATCTTTAGAAACACAGCACCCAGAAGACTCTTTAAATGCAATGTATATACAATATAATAAAGTCAGATTCAGAAGAGTGTCTCAGTTATTGAGAACGACTAAAATTTTTGTAACAGAACGTGATGATCAGTTTGGTTTGTGGGTGCTTCAGTCAACAGTTGCTTTATAACCTCTGTCCCAGATAACACAGTAACACTGTGAGAGCCTTCTGATTCCTACAGTATGCCTCCCCCATTTATTTAAAGATAGCCAGCCCTTAGTGCATCGATATAGAAATGAGGGGGGAAACACTGAACACTCCAGCAGGAAACAAACAATGACATCCAGACACCCCGCGTGGCAAAATCATCATTATTCATTATTTTGTTTTCCTGTTTGTTTTATCACATTTTCCGATCCTTTTCAATGATGTAGCTGACAAAACATCAAATGGAAATCTTTTTTCTCCCTCAACTAATCTTACCATGCAGTTTTCTGTAAAAACTTGCCGCTGACCTCACAAACTCACTGCAAAAAAAATAAAATAACTTGAAGAGTTATTGGACTTTCCAAACGTCTGATCTAAGAAGAAGCTAACCATTTCCACTGTATGGGAAACAGCTCTACAGATTCCAAAATTGCTTTGATCATCCGATACGCAGGAGCAACCTTTATATTCTTTCTTCTTTCCCATTGTGATCACAAACTCCCCAGTAACAGCTGTTTCAGCAGGACATATGAATCTATGCTACAGACAGGGGTTAAACTGGGCGGGAGCCAGCAGGATCTGAGCTCCAGCACATATGGTCCAAATGAGCTCCCATACTTCCACTGGCCAGCAGTTTAACATTTTAGATACAACTGGAAAGTTGAAAGTAGGGCTCCCCCGCTTCCCAAATCTTAATTTAACCCCTGGCTACAGAGATCCCCATGTGGGTCGCCATCCAAAGCCAACTCTAGGCTAATTGACCAAACTTAACTAAAACCAAACATACAAGTGAAAAGACAAAAATCTTGCAAAATGGGAAAAAGAACATTCTGAGGGGCTAGGGTTAAGGTTATGGTTTGGGGAAAAAAGTTTAGGTTATAAAATAAAAAAGTTTAGGTTAAGGTTTGGTTAGGGTTAGGTATGACAGTGCTGGGGTTAGGGTTTGGGTTAAGGTTAGGTATCACACCGCTGGGGTTAAGGTTTGGGTTATGGTTAGAAAAAAAAATCACTTAACATATTATAACGACCTTGCCGCCCCTAACAACTTGTTCCTGTTTGGAGCACTGGGTAGTGCCCCGTCTGCAGAGCTGAAGGACGTGGGTTCTCAGCCTACCCATTGCTGTTTTTTTTCAGGATTATTACTCTAATATTACTTCACCTGACATAATATGTCTTACAAATTCGTCTGTCAATTTTCGTAAAATAGTTTACTAATTCCAATGATTGTTACTCCCAACATTACTTCATCTAATGTAATATATCTTATGAATTCGGCTGTCAAATCTTTTTGTAAAATAGTTTACGTATTCTAATGAGACCAGGTTTCAACCGTAGCCTATTATTTGTTTCTTTCATGTTGAGCCAAAGAAAGTCATGTGCAAGTGGATTATTATCTGGAGATTGACCAGTCAAGAACCTCCCCATTTTTTGCCCTGAAAAACTCCATTGTTGCTGTTACAGTATGTTTGCCGTCCTTAGAGTTTGAAGGCATTTGCTTGTACATTCTGCAGACTTCAAAATGTATATTGCAACTTCTGTTAAAAGTTGTGTAATGGCTAAACAACATTCTGAAATAACAGATAACACAACAGGACAAAGCATAGCCAAATACTTTCTTTTAGTCTTGTAGGTTATTCAGCTACTACAGGTGCCGTGTACAAGGGGTTTTGAGTTAGTGTATATAACCAGATTTAGGTAATCCTTCCAATGTAATGGACAGTTTTCTTACTTACTGTATACCCGAGTATACAAACAACAATATAAGCAACCATTTACATGTAGAAATTATGTGTTTTATTCATTTATGTTTTCTGATGTTTGGGTTGCTACAGATGCGACTCAGACGTTTGTTGGATTCATTTCTAAATTCTGTAGATAGAATTAATTGAATTAATGATTGGGTCGGGTCTGTAGCAAACAAAACATGATTAAGCATAAATACTAACAAAACATAAATAAAAATGTAAATGTTTTCTTATGTTGTTGTGTGTGCCTTTTCAGCCAATAAATCAATCAAACTCCCATATGAAATGGAGGGATAGGACTGGCAAGAGAAGAAAGGTACTAGCCTGCATAGGGATCAGATAAAATCTGGGTTGTGTTTTTGTATCAACCAAAACATGAAAAAGCATAAATTAGCTAATAAAACATGTAAATATAAATGAAAACATGTAATTTCTGATAGAATCTGTTCACTTATGTCGTTGTTCATTAGAACTGGTGGTATGAGGAGGATGAACACATTTATTGCATCCTAAATGTAGAGGTTTTGTGGCCTTTTACACAGTGGAGGGCCATCAGGGCCAGCAAGGCCTTCTCCGCTGGCCTAAAGATTGTCAGAATCAGAAAATTCTATTTTTATAATTTAATAGATGTTTTCATTAACGCTATTTGTATTGTACAAAGTTCGTTCTCATGAGTCTATTAACGTAATTTCAATGCTACTCTCTCCCTCAGTTGTGTTGCTTCCAGTGCAGCTCATATAAATTAAAGCATCCAATCAGATTTTTCAACTGTGCTGTCTCCGGGTAAACTGGAGGCCTTCAGAATTTCGAGTGAATCCCCTCTGCTGTTGAAGCGAACAGGACCATGATGTTGATTGTCATAATAATTAACCAATCAGATTTCGAGTTTGCCGTGTCGGGCGTATTCTTTGACACACCGGAGCCTTCTAGCGGGCCTAGCCTTACGTCAGCATTTTTCATGTTGCTGATAGGAGTGACTGTTAGCTAACTGAAGAAAACTAGCTGACACCTGACCTAGCATTATCTCCGGTTGTTTGAACCTTTCGGTTTATAGCTGTAGATTTTTTGTGTAGATTTTTACTTTTGGCAGAATGGCAGATAGAGGAGATGTAGATCTGGTGGCGAATTGACTAAAAAATTACAGTAGTCTTTTTCAAAAAAAGAAAGGAGGATGGAATTTGTCTTCAAACAATAAGCAGCATGTGGTAAGTTTGATGGAGTTTTATGTATTTTTCTTGCAGGGCCGGCGCCATGAGGGGTCTCAAATGTTTTACATCACGATTAGGCGCCTCAAATTCAGTGTCCCAAAAGACATACAAGGGTCCTATATATCAGGAATTAATGTTCATTCTAGAACGCTCTTCTATCAGCCACAAGTAATCAAAAATGCCATAGAAAAATTCATCAATAAAGACAAAGTGAGCCAATTCCAATGGCAGGTATACATTGTGGTAGATGTTAATATTTGTCTTGTTTGTCCACAATGCCTTTTTCTTAAAATATTTTAGGTCCGTTTTTAGCTAAATATATCCAGTCATCCAGATTATTATTTTTTGATAGCTACGGTAGTGGTTTGGTTCAGTGTAGTCTCTATTGTTCTGTGGGTGAAGTCTTCTGTGGGTGGTAGTGGTTGACACTTTCACATTTACCTCATTGAGTGTTCTTGAGCTTTCACACAGAGTGTTTATACTATAACCTCAAGGTAGATGTTTATAAACTTTGGGAAAATGGAGTAAAAAAAACCCAAATGAAATCCTTACAATCCCAAAAGTTACTTACGGCATTGTAAGTTGGAAGGACTGACTTCACCTCCCTCAATCTCATTCTTTCTATCATTCTCTATCTATCCCTACCTCTGTCCTTCTCTCTGTCCTTTTCTTTGTCGTTCTCTCTGTCCATCTCTCCCTCTCAGTTCAATGTGCTTCATTGGCATGATGTTTCCAAACATACTTAAACAATACAACATCAGTTATTAATAACTATTAACAACAGAAAATTAATGGGAGGATCAAGTAAGTTACTAAATCTACAGTCATAATAATAACAGGTAGCAATGAAACAGATAATAGACTACATGAACTGATAATGGTGATAGAAAAGGAGGGTGAGTCAGTCCCTTCTCTCTGTCTCTATATGAGCATCTTTGTTTCCATCTACTCTGCTAAGGGATTACAGAGGGTTTCCATGGGAACTAAATGGAAATGTTCTCGACAGGATAAGAAGTTGTGATCATGCCAGTAGTGGACACTGTGATGTGGACCGATACAATTTGATGTGATGGCGACCGTGTTGTTCTCTCAGTGATCAGCCTTAGTGCGTGAGACCTCAATACAGGCGTTGTCTCTCAGTGTCTTTAGTGCTCGGCTACAACAAAATCCTATAGCTCTCCAGATCCTCCTTTACCACTCTTGACACAAACTGAAGAACCAGAATTGTGTGTGCTTGTGCCTGTTGGCGTGTGTGTGTCCCAATGTCTGTGCAATCACGTGCGTGCCCTTATGTGTATGTTTGTTGTTTTGTGTGATGTGAATGCCCTTTACTGTAATTGGTGTAGTCTGCGGGTTCCATGAAGTGTCTTAGGGTTTTGATGATGTTTTATTTTATTTCATTTTAATTAATTTCTGTGGCTCAGTAGAGGCTAGCCGCTGCCAAACGCCCTCCCCACATCTGCAGCGTACCGGGCTGATTTGATTTAGGTGAATATGATGTCCTCTGTTGATATTCCTGTGGTGTAGTCACAGACGCACGGACACCCACATAGAAGCATGCATGCACGCAAGCACACACACTGTGTAATCCTCACGAAATGCTTTTCAATGAGATTCATTATGAGATGTTCTTTAGTACAGTCGAGCAAAAGCAGCTAGCATTGTTTCTCATTTCTGTTTGTGACCCACAAAAACATAGAGGCTTGACATTGTATACAAACATTCTAAAGCCATTTTAAAGCCTGTTCTCTAACTTCCAAAATCATTCATCAAAGTAGGTTCTATAGATTCTGAAGCCTGTTCTGTAGATTTTTAAGCCATTCCAAAGCCTGTTCTACACATTTTAAAAATATCAAAAGCCTGTTCTGTAGATTCTTAAGTTAATATCAGTAATAATAAATAATTTCGCTTCTATAGCGTGTTTCATAACTAAAAGAAAGTAAGTGCTTGACAAAAAAAGAAGCATATATTTTTTTTAAGTGCATGTAGCCACATAAGAGTACATATCATTGTTGGTGTATAAATCCTCAAATACACAAGGGGTTTGTCAACAGTGTTAGTCAGGCAGCACAGTTCACTCTCCATTCAAAATCCATCAATAGAGTCTTGCCATCCTCACTCACTGACTGCTATTTCTCCAGACTTGTTGACTCATTCTCAGTACGAAATAAAGTACGAGCAACAGTTTTGAATGATCCGCATAACTTGAGCAGAGGAAGGGGTTTTTCAACCAGGTGGTGACGAGCCAGATGTGCGTTGACTGGGAAGCAAGCAGCACAGTTGACTTTCCATTCAAGGCGTCTCACTGATGCTTCATTATCATCCTGGGCGTTTGACTGCAACCTCTCTGTACCCTTTGTCTTGATAATCTGTGAGATGTTGCTCGTTTTCCCTAACCCAATAATGACAGTCTGCTTGAAACTTAGGAGTCCTCAGACTTAGCAATTCATTAATCTGTTGCAGCCTTTCATCCACCACAGTCCTCCAAATGGCTACGGATCAAGCTATTCTAGATAATGTACTGTAGAGCTTTTAAAGTCTGCTTTGTAGATTACAAAGGGATTCTAAAGCAGTTTCTGTACATTGTAAAGCCTGTTCTATAGATTGTAAAGACTGTTGTGTGATTCTTAAGCCATTTCAAAGGAGGTTCTGTAGAATCTAGTCTTTTCTGTGGATTCTAGAACCACTCCAAATCCTGTTATTTGAATTGTAAAGACTGTTCTGCAGATTAAAAAGCCTGTTTTGTAGATCATTGAGCTTGCTCTATAGATTCTAAAGCTTGTAGTTAAAGCTTATTTTGTAGATTATCAGGAGTTTTATGACAGATCTTAAAGACTAGACATCTTCAAGTGGTAAAATGTCTTTAGAACCATGTTTTTAAGTATCAAATGCCAATGGCATTCTTAAAACTACGAGCTACAAATACAAACTACAATTATCAAACTACAAATACAACCAGACAATGGTGTATGGCATTTACTTCCTGTAATTGTTTTTAAAAAAAAAAAAAGATTTTAAAACTACACGCATTCTAATGAGGCTGTGAGAAACAAAACTGCCTTTTTTGCTAATCTCATGCAATTCTACACATTTTGCCATGTGTACATAAAAAATGCTGGGTCTGTCTTCTTCATCCCCATCTGTGTTCTCCACCACATACCCAAAAACGTCACAACATTCTTATAGATTAAATATATTTTTTTTGGTAAGTTTAGGTACCAAGCCTTAAACTATCACACATTTTAATAATACGGCAAGGAGGGGGAATGCAAGGTCTTGAAAACTATTTCAACACTTTCATGCAGGGCCGGATCTAGGCATAAGCAACATATGTGGTCGCTTAGGGCCCCCGACCTCTAGGGGGTTCCAGTCTGCTAGTGAGCCCTGGACCAATAGGGAAGAGGGGGCCCCCAAATAAAATTTTGCTTAGGGCCCCCAAAAGGCTAGGGCCGGCCCTGCTTTCGTGGATGGGTAGCGACTGCTTCCTTTACGGTAGGTTGGGTGCCAGCAATCTTAATCATGGTTGTTGGGACTAAGGCACATTCCCCCAGCTCATACGTACTGGCAAATTGGTGGAATAAGCCATATGTTGAGAAGAAGAAGTGCTTGGAAAGATGTCCAACAGAAACCATGTCTCGAACCTCTATTTAACTCTCAACTCTCCCGATCTTACTGGGGAGTTTTTATAGTAAGAGAAGGCTTTAATCAGGAATTGGACTGAATTAAATTTGGAGGAGAGAAAGATTTCACAAAAAAAAAACTTTTATTTTTTTCAAGGTATTTTTTTGTGTACTGTTACAGTCTAGCGGAAAAAAATGATAACCACGATTGGAATGTGCCATGAAAATTGGTTTGAATGTAGGAATTTCATAGTTTATTAAATTACAGAAGATTTACAGCCTACCTTGGAAAACATAAAATATCATTAAATAGCCTCTTTTCAGTTCTCCTTTGTTTAAAACCTCATGCAACATGGTGCAATTTAATCTATATAAAAGTACACAAATACGCAACAGAAAGGATTGCTTTAATAATATTGAGAATAACTGTTGTTTATGTCGTATAATTTGAGCAATGTTAACAAAAATGCATAACTAAACCAGGAGATTTGTGTTCGGACATCTTCGGGAAACAAGTGTCCTTATTACAGTTCCCAATAGTTACGTTTTGTTCATAAAGATTCTCTCACCACTGCGTGCTCAAAGCAACACCAATGTACATATTCTTTCCCCTAGATAGCCACAAGATTCTGAATAAGCGCTGGACCAGTATCTTTGGGCTTCCATATGCATCTCACCTGCAACTGTTGTCCATAGCATAAAGTTGTCAGAGAGGATGCTAGATGGCCTTAAAGGATTGATCATTGAAGGTTTGGAGATTGAGAATTCAGCCTTGACAATGTGAGGAGAAGAGGTTGCCAAACAGTCTTGATCTCGAGTTGCCAAAAAGTCTTGTTGTATATTTTGTTGGAATAGAAATATATTTCTAGGAATGTAATGCATCCTTAACCACTTCCCTGGCTTTTGAAATAATGGTTCAGTTCTAGAACACTGGTGATCGCGTGCTCACTGTTCTATTTCTGTTTCTATGAAAATGCTGATCTTTTCCAGTTTTCTGTTCCTCGAACCATTTCCAACTGCTTGTCCACGGTGATATACACTGCATTACTAGCTACGGGCTAAAGCCTCTGGTACAGCCTGTGATTCTCTTGGCCTCTTACAGCTTCTAGACTGCCTGTTGTTGTTGTTGTTGTTCTTGTTGGGACTTCAGCCTTCAATTCTACAATTCTGTTCAGAGGTGACTTACTATTTCAGTGAAGTCTATCCTCTGTCTTTCTGTCTCAGACTGTGTAAACTTCTCCTGCTGTGGTATCGTCCACCTGCAGGCTAGGTTCAGCTGGTCTCTTGGAAAAAGTTCTCATTCCTGTATACTCCCTTGCTAAAGGGAACTCTAAAAACCCATTTCTTACACTGTTTATCAAATACCTTGTTTGTGGTTGTGGAATCTTATGGAAACCATTTATTACCCCCACAGTGGCTTGAAAATCACATCACCACTTTAAACACCATCATCCCTCACTTGTTTCCTGCTTTTCAGGCAAAATACCCACATCTCTTTATTCAAAATGCAAATATAAATTAAAAAAGTATTTTTTTAACACCCTGCACAAATTAGTGTGGACCAGACACACGAATTTGTTTAATTTTCCATAGTGAGGATTGGTTCTTAAGTTATGGATTTTGAATTCAATTAGCAGTCACTGTTTGAAACTCAAAGCAGTAGTAGCAGCACACAAATCAGGAAGTCAAATGTGCAGCTCTTTTTGGTGTTAAGCAATTCAGTTCCCAACACTGGCTCTGTCTCGCTTGGCCCTAGACCTGTAGCTGTAATCTATGTCTCCACCTCCCCTTCTCAGCATGCCTATTCTGCAGTCGTCTCAAAACACCTCAGCCTCATCCCTCTTTTTCGATTCCCATTTGTGAATCATAGCCAAAAAAACTGCAGAAGCATCTTAAACACTCAGCCAGAAGAACAACAGTTTTGTGTATGTTACCCTCTGCTATCAGCCCAGATGGTATGACTATACATAACATGCTATTACGCAGCTATGGGCAGGTAACCACAGAAGGACATACTGTAGTATTAGCCAGCCCAGTATAATGTACAGATGCGGAATATCACTTTGATCATCCTTTTGTTTTTGCAGGAATTTCCATCTGAAAATGTCGGACTTGATTTGTTGAAGAGAACGTATCACTCCCCGCAAAAAATGCCCATTAATTACAATCCACATAATTAATTCATGAGATTCGGTTGCTGCGGAATTATTTTCCTGTTGTTGTAAACTGACAAAAACAAAGGATTATCTTTAGTATAACTGGGACGATACAGTGCCATTAACTGCAGCAGACCTCACAGGAGAGAGGTCCTATGGGTCATGGATCTGCAGTTCACTGCTTAGATATGCCACTGGTCCTCATTCACTGCTTAGATATGCCACTGGTCCTCATTCACTGCTTAGATATGCCACTAGTCCTCATTCACTGCTTAGATATGCCACTGGTCCTCGTTCACTGCTTAGATATGCCACTGGTCCTCATTCACTGCTTAGATATGCCACTGGTCCTCATTCACTGCTTAGATATGCCACTGGTCCTCATTAGCGTTGTTACTGAGATTGTCAGTCGTGCGCTCTTGATCCCTCTCTTTCTTGTTGTCCCTCAAACACTTTTTAATTTCTGCACCTCTCTTTTCTGTTTGCCTCCAGTCACCCTATCTCTCACTCTCACTCGCTCTATCCCTGCCTCTCACCTTCTCTGCCTCTGTCCCTCTATCCATCTCCCTTAACCGTTGACATTTTCCAGACCTTAAGAACATGTCTAATACATATCCAACCATGTCCCTCTGGACCGCTGGGGGAGTGGGGGATGGAGAAGAGGAGCTCTTTAACCATAATTCCTTTAACAACCTGCCAACCTGCCATGAAATCAATGTCCATGCAGCATAGCCACACAAACAAGCTACACAGGAAAAAGCTAATTATGAATCCAACCAGAGAACAAAAAAGAGCAGCATCAAACCCAGCATCTCAGATCCCCAGAGGCGTATAAATTAGTGCATTTATCGCATTCATGTCCGCCACCTATGGAACCAGGGTTGGAAAAGCCATTGAAGAGCTGCCAGCTGTCTTACCGTCTCTCTGTGAGGGTCTCTGTCTCGATCCTGCTGCTGGCTTTAGAACTCTGTCTCGTCTAAACAACCATGCCCTCCTATTTGGGCTCGCGATGACAAACAGATTGGATCAAAGTAGTCTCTGGTTCAAGTTCAGGCAGCAATGCTGGAGAATTCAGGGGGTCCTCCCAGTAATCTGGCCAGCTAGCGGTGCCCCACGTCTCTGCTTTTCTCATGGGTCATTTCGAGCAGCCTCTCGGCAGCAGCAGACAGAGGCACACAGCTGTGAGTGTCGGGGGAAGAGAGGTGTTTTAACGCCAGGAAGACGCACGGATCTCGGGGTGCAGCCAATGGCGAGTGGAGGCTGGGACGGCTGAGAGTGAGGCTCTCTGCTTGGTAGCTCATTCGGGAGTTTCCTCTCCCGCGTTCTCCCTGTGTGCCGGCTCCGCTCTGCACTGCCTGTCTCTTACCAAGACCGGTGTTCGTGGCTGTGATGCGGAGGTAGAGTACGAGTGAGTGAGAGAGAGAGAGAGACCGTAGAAGAGGGAGAGAGAGCAGAAGAAGGGGAGAGAACATGGGAAGGACAGGAGGAAAGGCAGAAAGAGAGAAGGAGAGGTTGCATTGCTTTCTATCGGTTTCAATCAATCAGAAAATGGAATGGAGGTTCTCAGTCAGTCATAACCTGTGATGTGTGTGGTTGTGTGTGTGCGTGCGTGCATTCAGGCAGAGTGCATGTGACTGTAAATTTCTGGGTGTAACTATGTATAAGTGGTTTGTTGTAATGCCCCTGTCCACCTCCCAATCATGCACAGTCGTCCATAGACGTCCAAACACTCAGCCCATTGCCACCCACACATACAGAACACTTACTGGCTGCATACCGTTTCTCAGGGCTACCAGTATATCAATTGACTGGGCAACCAGACACAGAGCACGCCACCTACATCTCCCCTTCCCAATGCCTGGGGAAATGCACCTTGGGGAGGATGTTGACATAGCTCCTGCAGTAAGACAGAGAGGGGAATAAAGAGAGGGAAAAGCGAGAGTTTTAAAGGTAAAGGTCTACTCCCGTCACATGATCGACCATCTCGTTATGCTTGCTGTGTTACAGAATTATTTGTATGGAAAAACAAATTCAACATCCTTGGAACCAAACTTTAGTGCATTTTTCTCCTATTTGATGGCCGTGGTGAGGCGTCCCTTGAATCAGTAAATGATGTATATCAAAGGATAGTGGACGTTAACCAACCCACAACACAAACCTGCCCTGTTTTTTGTTTTTTTTTAACTGGCATGCACTACAGCAGTTCCTGTTTAATTGAACATTCCGGAACATTAATAAGGAACGGAACGCAGCTCTCCTTCTGTTTGAGAAGTCCCACCTTGAAAACAAATTATTCATTTACAACCTGCTGCGCACCTGAAACTCTTTGATTGGAGCTGGTTTTGGTGGTGGTGTGTGATAGTGTCAGATCCTTTTCTGAGAACAGTTATTTTTGGAGGAGCTTGGCAGTGTGAGTGGGGTGATGTGACCGGAGTGGAGCTTTAAGTGCAGCTCTGCCGTCTGCCTATTGTGTATAATTTCTTTCTATGCAAGCCAATGACGCCACTGTGCTTTCAGAGACTAGCAGCTGTTGCCTACAACAATAATCCATACTATTTTAGAGAAAGATGGAGATGGAGACCAGACAACACAGTGGGCGTGTTTTTGTACTTTCTTTTCAGGACCAAAATACACCTTTTGCAAGGGTTAGATTTAAGGGAAATGTTTTTTTGTGTGTGAATGTATATTACGGGAAAGATTTAAGGTTGGATTAGGTGTAAGGACTATGGAAACTTATGATTTCAGGTTTTCTAGGCCCCAGATGTATAGAAAAAGAAACATTTATGAGCAGTCGTTAATGCATGATGTGGTAATCAATGCGGTTCAATAATCCTATTGCAACATATTTAAAAAATTAAAAATAGTTTAAAAATAATAGTTTGTTAATAGATTTTTCAAATATTGATGTGATACTGTGAGATCATGTTGTACACACACACACACAGACACACACACACAAATAAGGACATAAAGACACCCACCCACACACACACAAACAAGGACATAAAGACGCCCACACACACAAAGCCCACATACACAAATGCATCCTTGAGGTGATATGTTTGGGCTGTGCAGCCCTCATCACCTGCCTCCCATCACATAAACACACACACACTCTCACACAAAACAACCACATTTCACAGAGGTCTGTTTTTGTGGCATGGAAGGGAGCAGACAGCAGCTCCATCTCCCAACAGCTAGGCTGCCCACTACAGCTGAAATCCAGCAGTACCTAGCCAAATGCTTTGCATTATTTTTTGATGGGGCTGGGCTTTGGAGACCACGTACTGCAAGTCTGCGGCCTTAGATTGCCAAATATAAGCACTGCCAGCCGGCACCTGTTATATATGAGGCTGTCCATTTGTGCTACGAGGGGTTGATATTCAAGGAGCTCGTCACCAAAAGCCTGTTCTACCTAGTGATTGAAGGGGCTGCCAACTCTGAAATGAACGCCTCCCTCTGGCCCCCACAACGACAGCATCATGCAAAAGGCCACACGACCGTCTACGTCAATCCAGGCTCCTCTGACAACCCAGTGTTGGTGGATACGTGTTGTTGTCTTGACCGCTTACCTCCTCCACATCCAGAAGGGGGCTCTGCTTAACTCCCCGTCATTGTTTAGCATGTTCAACAGATGAGTTTGTCTGCTAGTAGTGTAAATCTGCTCTTTTTGGCATACACACACACACACACGCGCACACACACTTGAGGTGATGTAAATGGGCTCAGAGACCCTTATCATAATCTCTGCACACATACGAACATACACACAGCATGTCTTGATGGTCCTTGTCACACTCGCCCCAACAGCTGTCCGCAACCGTGCGGCTTCTCTGTGGCTGTCTGAATACACTGTACCACAAACCACAGTCCAAATATGGGAGCTCACTCTCTTCATGCCGTTTATAAGGGTTGAGTCATAGTGCCTTGTAAATAGTGACTGGGGTAAAGGTGGAGTCACTGTGCCTTGTAGATAGTGTGTGGGGTAAAGGTGGAGTCACTGTGCCTTGTAGATAGTGTGGGGGGTAAAGGTGGAGTCACTGTGCCTTGTAGATAGTGTGTGGGGTAAAGGTGGAGTCACTGTGCCTTGTAGATAGTGTGTGGGGTAAAGGTGGAGTCACTGTGCCTTGTAGATAGTGTGTGGGGTAAAGGTGGAGTCACTGTGCCTTGTAGATAGTGTGTGGGGTAAAGGTGGAGTCACTGTGCCTTGTAGATAGTGTGTGGTCAAACGCTGAATAAAAGCAGTAGAAACAGAGAGTCAGTTAGAGGAAAGATTGGAGGGTAATTAACCAGGAGGAAGATGGTTATAGCAGTAGTTTGATGTTGGTGGAACCTTAACAGATGGTAATTTTCTCTCTCCCCAAGCTGGAAGACCGCTGCGTTACTCATGCTTGATGCAGCCTCCCGCACGAATACGTGCACGCACGCACACACACGCACACACGTACGCACGCATGCACACACACATTGGTATAGCCTTATTGATCCCAATGATGTGTACTTTGTGACTTTGCTGTAGGGGCTTCAGTCATACCATTTGAATAAGTAGAAGATAACAGAACATTGATTAGAACTGGAATGTCCATTCCAGGAACTCTTTGTCTGTGCTTTCAGACAGAGGCTGTGTCCAAAATGAAACCAAATTACCTAGAGAGTGCACAACTTTAGTCTCTACCAGGACTCTGTTCTAACGTGCAGTGGACAGTGAATGGAGAGGCGTTTGGCACAAAAAGACCTTTACGGATTGGTCTCTCACCTAGTGCGATGTAAGTAAATGTGCTGAGCTACAACAGCGATGCCACTATCTGATCCCTGGGAATGTGTATTGAACCAAAAAGGTTCTTATAACGTGATTTGCAAATCTGGTGTCTAGCTGTTAAGACGCCCCCTTAAAGATTTCAGAAGGCTTCCTACAGTATGAACTGATTTAAATCACTGGCAGCTTACACACCCTATGCCGACTACAAGCACTTTGCAAGTCATCCTAGAAATGTAATTTTAAAGACAATGCATTAGACCAACTGAGAAATTCCCTTCACATGCAGTATCCCCAGTATATGTGTGCCATAGGTCTAGGGTCAGTCACTGTCCACAACCCACTTGGTTATCTGTATCCAAAGTCTGTCAAATTTGCCTGAGAACTCCTCCTGCTTTCGCTGGCCACAGATCACCTTTTCCACCGGTCATCTAAATGATTAAAGAGAGTATTTTAATGGAAAACGTGGCTTTAAAAGGTAATGTATTGTTACAATATCCACCTGGTTCAGACAGAAGCGGTAAACTCACCACACCTCTCCCGCCCATATCCTGGCTACTTTTTAAGGGTTCTGTTGGGTTCTGTCCTTTTCTGTCAGGTTTTTCCTATTTGCTGTGTTTCAGTAACCTATTGCTTGCTTTTTGGAAAGCAATTTGTGACAAAGCAATTTGTGTAAAAAATATTTTTTTCTCCAATAAATATAGTTGACTGATTGAGTAGGTTGTGGCACTTAATCTTAAACATCACAAAAGAAGCCAGAAGGCAGAGCCCACACAGATATTGAACAAGGACCTAGATTTAATTTAAATTAATATTTGGCACACATGATCAACTATAACTGGTAAACTGCACGTTACATTAAGTGATTCATTTTACGTAGATGGCTTACCAATGTCAGCTTGCTTCAGTACTAGCTAGCCAACAAAATGTTGCTTTAATTTTAAGATGGCTTGCTGTGTTGTGTTCTTGGTTAGCTTGGTAGCTGGCTAACATTGTGGTTTGCTAACATTAGCCATTGTGAAATTATGTTGTTATAGGTGATATTACATACTTTTATACTGCTCGTGCTTAAACTGCTAACACCTTGCCAGCAGTTAATTAGTTATACCACTGAAGGTTTATCTTGATTTTCATAGGAATCAATTATTGAGCAAGCATTTGTGCTTTTTTCCAAGCATTTTACAATGCTATTTTCCTAACATCTTCTCATACAAGCCACCTTTACAAGCCTTTTCTGGATATTGTCTGTTAGGTTAAAGGGGCACTTCACTTTGGAGAAGCCATAGTTTGTTTCATGTTTGAGAGATTTCCAGGTCAGTGAGATTTGTCTCACACATAATTGACCAAGAGAAATGAGCAGCACTGGGATTTTTATGCTGAATTACAAACTCTAGTACATCAGAACGTGTATTGATAGAGAAAATACATTTAACAGAGATGATTTGAGAGACAATGAGAATTGAATGTAGCCTTGTTAATTCCTATCAATATCCCAGTGAAACACATTGAAATACAGATTGAAGAATGTATTTAGTAATTGCATTTGGATCACATCAGTTTTATCAAGACTGAATGGCAAATAATGTACTGTACTGCTTCTTTTGGGTACCGTAGGTTTAGAAGCTACAGTAACTATTGAGATCCATGGTTAGCGATCATTATGTAAAACATACAGCTACTACGTTTAGAAATGGCTATCGCTAAACAACCTAAACAAATACTTTACTGATATTTTGCCTAGTTAATGAAATCAGTACAACAAACGGTGTCATTGTTCATAAGACTAACAACCATACTAAGGAAGACGATAATGCAACCACTACATTGTGTAGAGATGTCTCATTCTGGTAACATTAGTAACTAGTACATTATTTGGTGAACTATGGTCTTGATTCATGTATCTCTCATGTAATGAAGCAAATGGACATCCCCGGCATCACATTCACCCCAGTCTCATCGGTTGCCAACCATTGTTGTATGTTAATTCAATTTACTCCAGTGAGATTTGGCCAGATTTGTGTTTGACTACTCCTAGCCCCGTATATGTGACTAGCTCCTTATATACGTTGAAAATTGTTGCATCCTATCAAGTGCCCCCATTAGAGCATAGTTGCATGCAGAAATGTGCATTTACTTTGCTCCGGTGAGACTGAGTGTTCTACTTTGAACCGTATTTCTTTTATTAATGTATTACTTTTCAAGCTCTGGGCTAACTATTTCCCACTACCACACACTTAAATGTGTAGAGAATGTGTATTGAAAGGCTAGAGAGATCTGAAAATTAGATGTAGTCATGTTTTGTTCCATTTCACAATGCCTCCATGTTATATTTGTGCTACAATTCATTTTGTGTGTAGTTGTGTCTGTGGGAATTAACTAACTACATCTTTTGGCTTGGTTAAGAAGCTAACAATTGAGATCTGTGGCAATCGTATTGTAAAATGTATAACCTACCGTAGTTACAATGGCAATTGTTTTGAGCCTTGTTTATTGAAAACCATGCCTATGGAAATGAAATATTGAGATTTGTAGTGTAGCAGGGCACAGCAAGGACACGGAAGTGAGTAATGTTTGGAGATGAGGCCAAGGGTGTTTTTTTTACTTATCAAACCAAGGAGACAAAATAAAGGCAGTACAACAGGGAAAATGAACTGTCTCTGGCGGTTGCTCTTCACTTTTTCTCTCTCTATCCCTTCTTGGGGCTCCTCATGAGAGCTCAGTCTCTCGATTCCGCTGAGCTCAAATCTGTTGGGAACAAACACATAAATGTTAGTACAACCATTTTGGAGGTCACCTTCCTGGTCCTCCCGGTCTTCTTTTACATCTTAAATAGCCATGGTGAGAGGCGGCTGCGCAGGAGTGGGGCAAATTCCACCAGATGCCCCTAGAACATTCGCCCTGTCCAAGGTGCTGAGCTTTCAGGGCTGGGATGCCCTGTCCAAGGTGCTGAGCTTTCAGGGCTGGAATGCCTTGTCCGTGGTTCTGAGCTTTCAGGGCTGGGATGCCCTGTCCGTGGTGCTGAGCTTTCAGGGCTCGGATGCCCTGTCCATGGTGCTGACCATCTCCAAGCAGCAGGCCCATCCCTGTTGACGGCGAGACACTGATCTGAGCAGCCTGTGACAGTGGCTATCAATTTATTATAAAATGCATAGCCTATGTAAGCTTTTTCGCTACAAACACCCCAAACTGGACTACCACAAGGACTTACACAGAGAGCTGTTGCCATCGCCCCACAAAGTCCATAGCCCTTATGGAGGAAGGAGAACAACTGCAAGGTCTCAGAGTAAGTGGTGTAACAACTTGAAATGCTAATAGTGCCAACTGCAACCATCAACCAGGAACTTAGAGGTGTGAATGTTTTTTTTTAAAATAGCCATTGCCTAATTTATGAAGGTCAACAACATTTTGTTAAAATGATTTGTGTGTTCTCTGATCTACCTCACGTTGATAGATGACCAGTGGAGTTAGGGATGTGTATCACCTCAAATTTGAAACCCAATGAAATGGAATGTCATGAATTAAAAAATTCAGTACCTGTCAAAAGTTTGGACACAGGAACTTGAATTGTTTTTTTTTAATATTTTGAAGTTGTCATTATCTTAGTACAAGCAGAACCAGGGGGCAGTCCTGTGGCCTTATGGGTTTTCAGGAATAGTTGAGCAATAAAACCAGTATGACAAATGATATGTTAATATAAGATAATGACCCCTGGCTGAACACACATGACCCCAACCTGAGTCCCTGATTGGCTGCTATTTATATATTCCTATTCTTTGTTCCGGACCTAAAATGTTCTGATAAAAAGTAGTGCATGACGAGAATATGCTGCCATTTAGGACACAGTCCTACACATCCTGATATGTGTTTAATTTTGAATAAAAAGCTTGATGATAGTGACTTTCTCTGGGTTTATCTCATGTTTACAGACCCTGAATCCTGTCTGCTTTATTGTTGTGACAGACAGAGGCTTTTTTTAACAGTCTCAGTTGTGATGAGGAAATGTCAGCAGCCAAACACAAGGGTATATAATGCCGCTATTTTGTATTTTTGTGTATCCATTTAGCCTTGTCAATTTCTCTCCAAGGGCTGCAGGCAAGTTAAAGGCACATAGGGCTATTGACTCCATTACATTTGGATGAATGTGTTAATTATTTTCTAAGGGCAGTCAAGTTTCATGAAGACATGGTTAATCTTGTAAATTCCCAGTGGAGGTCTAAGTTCAATAAGCTTTTTTGTAGAGCATTGCCCTCCGTGTTAAAACAACCTACTATTAAGTCAAGATATGATCAGATAAATGATGGGAGTACAGAATAAATAATGTATCAAGTTTTCCAGAAGCTCCCTTTATCCACCTCCACACAAATCCAGATCAGTAATGCAGGTACAGTGCCCTCCAGTAATATTGGCACTCTTGGTAAATATGAGCAAACAGGCTGTGAAAAGTCTTTATTTTTATCCTCTTTATTTTATTAAAAATATTTACAAAAATGTAACCTTAAATTAAAGTAAAACAATTCAAAGACAAAAATAATTCTTATCATGAAGCAAATATTTTTCTCTAATGTATGTGTGGTACTATTATTGCCATTAAACACTTTGTGCAACCTCCATTTGCTAACAGCTCTGTGTCTTCCCCTATAATGCATACAGAGGTTGGAGAACAAATGACAAGGGATCTGAGACCATTCCTCTATACAGAATCTCTCCAGATCCTTCAGATTCCCAGGTCCACTCTTGTGGCTCATCCCACAGGTGTTCTATGGGGTTTAGGTTAAGGGACTGGGATGGCCATGGAGAAACCTTGGTTCTGTGGTCAGTGAATCATGTCCTGCAGGAAGATCCAACAACAGCCCAGTTTAAGCTTCATAGCAGAGGCAGTCAGGTGTAATTTATCCAGTGCTTTTATACAAGGCGATTTTCAGTCATGCATACATTCATATATATTTTTTACTTATAAGTGGTTCAGCGAATCAAACCTCCAATCTGGCCATTGCAAGAGCCATGCCCTACCATCTGAGCTGTACAGAGGACCATATCGCATATTGTCTTAGAATTGACTTTCTTACAATAGCATTAGGTCTTGCTCTTTTATTGTTCTCTTATAAACAGTTCTTCCATTTCAGATACGCTAAAGGGGTAGAGAGGCACAGAGAGAGATCTATAGAGTCGCACCAGGGCTGAGAAAGAAAGAGAGAGGGTGGTTCTCTAGTATCCAGGTCAGCATTTGAATTCATTCCTATCCTTTCCCATGTCCAAATGTCACAGTTGAAAGCCATGGTTTTCAGAACAGGATTTGCAACATTTTGCTCAACTAAAGTGATAAAACCACGGCTTTGAGGGCTCTTCTCCTGTCTTCCATTGAATGATGGATTGATCCAATCAAAACTGTCCACGTTACCAGCCATGGGATGCATCACAAATGGCACCCTATTCCCTTCTTAGCAATATTTAGAGAATGGGGTGCAATGTGGAACAGATTTACTGTGTTGTTTTTTCCTCATAATTCTTTTGTCATCCAGTGCCGTCGTTGTATCAAGGACTTGAATGCTATTGTCATGGGAATGATGCTAAAAAAAGTGCACAGACACTCCAGACGCTAAAAGACCAAGGGGCAGAATGATATAGATGGCTGTAAAGATTGATGGGACTGTGGACTCTAGGGGCCAAGACCATACACATACACACACACACACACACACACACTAAGAAAATGGCTGCTATGGGCTTCAGGGCACCAAATCAAAAAAAAAATTAGCAGCCTCTATCACAAAACAGTCACCCAGCCACCTAAAGAAAAAAATCAAAGCAATGTGCCTGTTAGAGATGAATTTCGAATTTTGATTTGTCAGACCGTAGTACAGTTTTCTACTTTGCCTCAGTCCATCTTAAATGAACTCGTGCCCAGAGAACGCTGCAGGGTATCTGGATCTTGTTTATACAGTAAGGTCCGGTTAAAATTGGACACTGACCCAAGTTTTGTTATTTTGGCTGTTAACCAAAATGTATTCAAGTTACAGTTAAATAATGAAGGGCTTAAAGTGCGGTCTCTCAGCTTTAATGTGAAGGAATTCACATCCAATTTGGAGGAAGGGTTTAGGAATTACAGCTGTTTAATATGTAGCCCCCTCTTTTTCAAGGGACTAAAAGTAATTGGACAATTGACTCAAAAGCTGTTTCATGGACAGGTGTGGGCTATTCCTTCATTATTTCTTCATCAATTAAGCAGCTAAAAGGTCTGGTGTTGATTCCAGGTGTGGCATTCGCATATAGAAGCTGTAGCTGTGAACCCACAACATGCGGTCAAAGGAGTTCTCAATACAAGTGAAACAGGCCATCCTTAGGCTGCAAAAAAAATCCATCAGAGAGATAGCAGGAACATTAGGAGTGGCCAGATCAACAGTTTGGTACATTCTGAGAAAAAAAGAACAGACTGGTGAGGTCTGCAACACAAAAAGGCCTGTATGTCCACGGAAGACAACAGTGGGTGGATGATCGTAGGATCCTTTCCTTGGTAAAGAAAAACCCCTTTACAACATACAGCCAATTGAAGAACACTCTCCAGGAGGTAGGCATATCATTATCCAAGTCTACCATAAAGAGAAGACTTCACGAGAGCAAATACAGAGGGTTCACCACAATTGATTGTACGGCGCTTCACTTTACAGATGGACAAAGACCCAAAACATACTGCGAAAGCAACCTAGGAGTTTTTTTTAAGGCAAAGAAGTGGAATATTCTGCAATGGCTGAGTCATTCACCTGATCTCAACCCGATTGAGCATGCATTTCACTTGTTAAAGACAAAACTTAAGGCAGAAAGGCCTGGCAAAGCATCACAAAGGAGGAAACCCAGCGTTTGATGATGTCCATGTGTTCCAGACTTCAAGCAGTCATTGCCTGCAAAGGATTCTCGACAAAGTATTAAGAATGAACAATTTATTTATGGATGTGTTAATTTGTCCAATTACATTTGAGCACCTGAAATAAGGGGACTGTGTATGAAAATGGTTGCAATTCCTAAACATTTCATACGATATTTTTGTTCAACCCCTTGAGTTAAAGCTGAAAGTCTGCAGTTCAATTGCATCTGGGTTGTTTCATTTTAAATCCATTGTGGTGGCGTACAGAGCAAAAATCATGGAAATTGTGTCGTGTCCAAATATTTCCAGACTTAACTGAATGGTTTCTTTGCATGGTAGAGTTTTCACTTGCATTTGTGGAAGTAGCAACGTACTGTGTTCACAGAAAATGTTTTTTGGAAGGGTTCATGAGCCTATGCAATTGATTTCCATTACAGATCACGGCCATCCAATATTGGTTTTCGGCCTTGTCCCTTGCGTACAGAGATTTCTCCGGATTCGCTGAATCTTTTAAAGAAATAATGTACCATAGATGATGAGATCCCCAAACTCTTTGTAATTTTACTTTGAGAAACATTCTTAAATTGTAGCACTATTTGCCTGCGCAGTCTTTCACAGAGTGGTGAACCCCTCGCCATCTTTACTTCTCAAAGACTTATCCTCTCTGGGATGCTCTTTTTTTACCCAACCATGTTACTCACCTGTTGCCAATTAGCCTAATTCATTGTGAGAAGTTCCACCAGGTTTTTTAAAAAGATTTTTAGCATTCCACAACTTTTACAATCCTTTATTGGAAAAGTTGTGGAAAGCCCCTGTCCCAGCTGTTTTTAAAATGTTTTGCTGACATCAAATTCAATGTGGGCATGTTTTTTTCAAGAAACAATATTTTTCAGTTTCAACATTTGATATATTGTCTTTGTACTATTTTCTATTGAATATAGGGTTTAAATGATTTGCAAATCATTGCATTCTATTTTTCATTACATTTTACACAGCATCCTAACTTGTTTGGGACCAGGGTTGTATTACATTCTGTACTGATGTAGAACATATTGGGTTGGAAACCGCTCTGTTCATGGCTAATTATTTCAACTCTAACAATAGAAAGTAGTCTGATTACTGAGTTCATTGAACGCTAGCTACATGCTAAGCTCTTTTAAACTAATGATTAACCCTTTTCAAGTCCAATTCTTACTTTGTTCCAGCTGTTTGAAACATAATTTATTTTCTGTTTTCTTGCCAGACCCTTGCTCACTCCTTGCTTACTGCTTGTTATGCACATGATGGCCACTTGTTTCATGCTTGCCAACTGCTTGATAGCTGCTCTTAAGTTTGTCTTCTTTAGATTGAGCTTGTTTGTTTTGGATTTGCTATTCCAGAACTTGATAGAATCACAGGCTCCACTGGATAAACATAGAAGGGAGGTTTTCCCCAGATAATGTTGGTTAGCTAATTATACATGGACACAGATGTCTTCTGGCACATACCCAACACCATGAAGGAGCAGACTCACCGCTCTGTCTTTGTACAAATTACACACACTCGCTCACACACACATGACATTTTACCATCCTTGTAATCTCTCATGTGCAGACTATCTAAACATAAATTGTCATATAGATCGGTCAAGTTTTATTTGTGAAATGCACCGAACAACACAGCGTCATCCTGCACAATGAAATTCTTGTGACATGGCAGCCGACAACCACGTAGTGAGGATTAAGAAGAAAAATATGTAAGCAAAAATATAACCAAACAAAAAAATAAAGCAATTATAATAACACTGTACACTAGCAGCAGTTTAAAAAGAGAATTATTGAATATTATAGAATTATATAGATACATATGAGTGTAAAAAGCTTATGAATGGTGGCATAGCAGACTACAACTATGTAGTGAGAATTAGTAAGAAAAATATATATCCTGTATATACAGCAAAATATAGCAAAAAATAAGCAATAATATACATAGCAATGTACACTAGCAGCGGTGATGAATCAACAGTTCAGGTGAGATAATGAGCAGCGTCGATTTCGGCACCTTGGACAAATCCCAAATTTTGATGTGTCTGCATCTTTCAAATTTCAGAAGGGTAGGGAAATTGTTGGCCAAAAAACTTCCTGGTAATATTCTGAGAGACAGTGGTACCACTTTGTTCTGGTGCCAATCTAATCTCCTTGCACATAAATCCAGATCTTAATAGAGTATCTGACCAATTAGGAAAGACTTTAGTTCCAGGTCAACCAAGATTAAATAAACAACAAACAAAAACTGTCCCAACAACCATTAAAAACAATCAGCCAACGCACTCCAGACATGCTGTTCTTGTCCAAATAGCACCCTGCATAGATTGCTTGAATGATCTCTAATCTGTCTGTGAGAGGTACAGTGTAGAGGATAGGGACATTTGGAATGCTCTCTTGTTGTTTTCTTTGAGGCGGTGTAAAGCTGCTTAGTTATTTACCCTGTGGTGCACATCACAGTGATGTCACCTGACCTTTCAGCCTGCAATCCAGTGTTTCAGTAAAGACTTTTGGCGGAATTCTCCCACTCGATTTCTTGTGTTTAAGTAACACTAAGGTATAATACAACTAAGGTCAATTCGGCTGTCCTGGTGTGACATGCCTCGTGTCCCTAAATTGCGTCCTATAATTTTATTTGGAATGCAGTTGTAGTCATGTAATCATCATGACAAGTGAGACAACAATGAAAACAACAGTTGCCATTCAGTCTAGAACCGCTGTGATTAAGTAGCTTTCCACTTTTTTGTGTTAACGTCTTGTTTCTTGGCATTCTTTCCCATATGAAATATCCGGGCACTGTTAGGAAAGCCAAAGTCTGGAAAATGATGTTAAACTGATTGGTCCCAGAAAGCAGGTAGGTTTCCCTGGAAATACACCACTCACAGTATGTGATATTACTGTAAGCTCTGTTTACTCAGTGATAGAACGAGAAAATGAATGAGTCATAATCTGTGTCTATAGGGAACTATCCAACTCTTTCAAGTCTACCTTTAACTAAAGAACTTAAAAGGATTGAGTGAACCGTGACAGTCCTAGCACTTGAAGGAAATGTCATTTGTGGGAAATAACATTGTCCTTGACTGTATGTGCGTGTGCGTGTGCGTGTGGTAGGTATGTATGTGCGTGTATCTGCATACCTTCATCTGTCTGTGTGACTGTGTCAGGGTTTGACGTTGTTGCCTCCTCAGCAGTTCCCAGTAGGATACTAAAAGCCTGTCTCTGGGGAGAAGGCTGTGTGCTGTGTGCCAGTCAGCCTTGTATGGTGTGTGTGTGTGTGTGTGTGTGTGTGCATGTGTGCTTGACATCATACAATTGCTCTTAATTTGCTGTCCTTGAGGAGAGTGAGAGAGGGGGAGAGAGAAAATGAGAGATAGAATAAGAGTCAGAGAGAGAGAGAGTCTACAGAGAGAGTACCCATCTCAGACTTGGCACAGTTGTAATTTTTCCTTCACCTGTTTCTATTCTCCTTCTTTCTTCATTTGTTGTATCACACAGACATGGTCTGGCCAGAATACTTCACTTAGCTAACCTGCATGCAGTTACAGCTGTGTGTGTGTGTGTGTGTGTGTGTGACCGTGTGTGTGTGTGTGTACTGTGTGTGCGCATGTGTGGGGTGAGGTTGTTTGTATGTTTTACTCATTGGGATCAAGACAGATTTGACCTCTTGGTGACATTTTGCCAGTCCCCATCTGGGGAAATGGTTGATTTTGACATGAATTTGTTTTTTAGGGTAAAATTTACATTTCTGGTAAAATGCTGGGGTTAGGTATAAGGGTGAGGGCTAGGATTAAAGTCAACCCAATCTCATTCAATCTCATATAGGTCTTTAAAAAGGTTATTAAAAAATTACTAAAGCCTTGAAAGTTGCCAGGATGCACAGTGGGCGCCATCATTTTGAAATGGAAGAGGTTTGGAACCACCAACTGTTCCCCAGAACTGGCCGTCCGGCCCACTTAAAGAACCAGGCAAGATGGGCCTTGGTCACCAAGAACCCAATGATCAATCTAACAGAGCATCTTTGTACGTGAGGAGAAAAGAAGGTACCACTCATCCCCTGGCTAATGCCATCTCTGCGGCAAAGCATGGTGGTGGGAATATCATGCTGTGGGGATGCTTCTCAGTGGCACAGACTTGGAGACTGGTCAGGATTGAGGGAATGATGAACAGGGAAAAATAAAGAGAGGTCCTTGAAGGAAATTTGATCCAGAGTGCACATGACTTGAGCCTGGGACAAAGATTGATCTTTCAGCACAACAGCGCCGTGAAGCGCACAACCAAGACAATCCTGGAGTGACTTCTGGACAAGTCTGTAAATGTCTTTGAGTGGCCCAGCCAAAGCCTAGACTTGAACCCCATAAAACATCTCTGGGGAGACCTGAAGATCCCGATCCAATCTGACAGAGCTTGAAAAGAATGGGAGAAACTGCCCAATTTATCATTAACCCTACTTAAACATGTTACTCTAAGCTGTGATCGCTGCCAACTCCTAATCCTTGCACATACAATTTCCTGTTTAATTAATTGGCACAATTGTGTTTGTAGATCGATGGCCAAAACAATAACTTGAGTCAATAATAAATAAAGTCTAAAACACAAAATGGTGATTAGAAAGTGAATGGGGTCTGAATACTTTTCAAAGGCAGTGTTTGTGAGTCTGTACCTTCTTGTGTAATTCTCTGATGTCTCTTCCTGTGCTTCACCTGCATGGACAGGGCTTGGAAAGTAACGTATTAAGTCCTCCATGATGGTTCACCAGCATGGACAGGGCTTGGAAAGTAGTTCATTATGGCTCGAGGTAGCTCCAACTAGCTCTTCCGGAATATCAGTCTTCAGCACACATGAGGCCCACTAGACCAGTTTCTATGTAATTGACCAGGCCAACAGAGGCCTAGCACAGAGCAGACACAAACTGCTATCCTATTAATTATTCTCCTTTGGTTTTTTTCTCTATTTTTTTCTTCATCTCTATTTCCTGCAATGTTTCTCATATGACTCCTTGCCCTCTCAGGCTGATTTGAGTCCTTTTTAATGCAACTGGGAGTTTCTTTGGTGGAGGAAGGGAAGGATTAGATCTCCAGGCTGTCCTAAAAATGCTAATATTCTGGCTTTTTTAAGGCATCTGCACAAAGACAGGTAGCGATGTTTTGGGGAGTAGTTTAAGGCTCACTATCTTTGTGTATATATTTGAACTGTTCCGTGTGGATAAACTGTAGCGTATAGAAATGATGATTTTATTTCGGAACATGATAATGCGCTTCTCAGGCATTGGACCCACTGATTCACCAGATTTGGAATCTAGGATTAATCAAGAAACCTAGTTATTTATAATTTTGTTATTATCTGTAACTGGAAAAAAAATCTAATTTCCAACTGCCAGCATAAAGTGTGTAAAATAATGTTTTCTTGAAAAAACCCTATTGGCTAAGTTGTGCTCTCTGTAAAGAAATGGGCATGGTATCGGTTGAGCTTCCTGCCACGATTGGATTAGAGTTGTTCTCCTTTACTTTTCTATTTCTCTGACAGACATGCTTGGCTACAGACCATATCACTCAGTCATCTCATGGCACAACTGCTCTTCTGCTTCCAGTCCAAACATAATTTGGACATTTTAGCTAGACATTGTTCTTTAATCAATATGGACTGGCTCAATTGCCATGGTTCCCCATCAATTGTGAAAATGTAGTATAATATAACCTTTAACAATTAATCAGTAGTTTTACAGTTAACCCTAACTGTTCCCAAGGTTCTTTCTGTAAATGCAAAATGTGTGGTGACTTGGTACAATAAGGATAAATAAATGTAGAGAATGACCAGGAATCCAATATGGGGACTATGTGGATATTACTGATGAACAAGTATATACAAATATTACAATTAATGCGGAAAAAAACAATACATATTAAAGGAGTAGTTTGACCTAAAATCATGTTGGGTTAATTTCCTCTTGTCCGGTGTTGTCTGAAGACCCATGGTGTCATATTTCACAATAAGCCATTCTTCTCTCCCAGCTTAGAGTTAGCATCATTAGCTTGGTCCAAATTCATGAATTGAAACCATGCGACCCAATCTAGCAAAAGCTTTATTGCAAGGAGAAAGTAACTTTAAAATATTTAAACCTAAGTTTAGTAATCAGGAGCCAGATACCATTGTTAGGAGCTAAAACAGCCTATTTCATTGGTGACATTTAGAATTGTAGAGATGTAGTAAATAGTTTATTTGGAATCCACACAGAATGGAAAGTTCACAGAAAGGCGTGAGGGAAAGATGACTTAGAGTAAATAATATGAGCAAAACTACCTTTCTCAAACTGAAAATTCAAAATAAATAATTATGTTGTCATGCAATGAACAGCTAAATATATCAATATTGGACTTCAGTATTCAACTATGTTGTAGGTCTGTTACAATAAATATATCATGATGAGAAATAACTTTGTTAGATATGAGTTTTAACTCTGCCATCATAACTGCATCTTTCCATCCCCCTAAACTGCATTCCATTGCATTTTTATCACATCTATCAACCATTTTGGAGAATTGGCTGTTTGCCAAGAACTTTTATACGTAATCGTTTAGTGATCCAGAGTTTTGCAAATACGTTTTGGCTATAGAGTACCATGATGTTGAAGTATCAAACAATGAACATTGTTATTTTATCCATCTGAGAATACAAGATAGTGAAAGCTATACTCCCCTTGGTGTGGGATATTACGTAATTAGATTGCAAATTAGCTAACTGCTAGCTAACTGCATTTTGTGTGTAGTGGGATGACTTTTTGTATTGTTAGAATGGAAAATAATGCTTTTGAGTTAGTTTCTGCTTGCAGTGCGTCTTTGGCTAATGGGTTATGATGGTTTCAATTGATTACTTTGGACAAAGCTAATGTTTCTAACTTCAAGCAGTTAGAAGTAAAGAAAGGCTTATTGTGAAATTAGACCATGGGCCTTCAGACACAACCCCAGTTAAGAGAAAGTTCACCCATACCAGATTTTAGGTCAGAAAATTCCTTCTAAAACTTGGAACATTTGAATTATCCACTTAAGATCCCCAGAAACATTTGGATTTCCTGATGAAAAAAAGGATGTAGAAACCCAACTAAACTAATGTATGTTAAAATACACAACACAGTTAGAACAGCTATTACTTACTTTTTAAATAAGTTTTGAGTGTTGGTCGCCCTGAAATTTGGATCCAAAGACTGATAACTCTTTTTAATGGAGACAAATCTGACCCAAACAATTATTGTGGCATTCGTGTTAACCGCAACCACTGGAAAATATTCTGTGCCATATGAATAGCAGATCAATTTATTTTCTCAGTGAACACAATGTCCTGAGCAAAATGGCAAATTGGTTTCCTTCCAAATTATCAAACAGACAATATACCCTACAGAACTAATAGTTAAACATATGAATCAAAAAATGCCCTTCTGCTACAGTATGCAGAATTCCCAAAAAACGATTTGTTTCAATTTGGTATGTCCGCATTTAACTCAAATGAATTGAAAGTGGTGTGGATGAAGGAACATAGGATGAAAACAGTCTACACAATCAAATGTGCAATCTCATTTTTAGATAAACATACAGATTTATTTCCCTACAAGGCGTGGAGTATGACAGGGGAACAACTTGAGCTCGTGTATTTAACATCTGCATAAAGTAAATGGACAAATTTCTTGAACAATCAACAGCCACCACTCTCGTTGTTGATCTGGTGCTGCTGTAAAACTATGAGGAGTTACAGCAACAATGTCAAAAAGACAATCATTATGACTTAAATGAAAATGTCCAAATGCCGGAAACTTTTTTTTACTGGCATCTGCTCATAGAAGTCACCCTACGGGACCCTGAACATGGGCAATGTGCCTGCTTTGTGTCCAGTCCATTACTTCTCTGTCTACACTGTGAGTAGAGTTATTAGGCAAATCGTTTTCCTCAGCATTTATTTTATTGTTGAACAAACACAATGCTCTCAGTCAATCCAAAATATCATTAAACCTCAAACCTGAATGTTTAACAAAGGAAGAATTAGTTTTGATCTTTCTCAGGGGAATACATAAGTGTGCACATTTATTAGGCAACAATTAGGGTGCAGAATTATTAGAATTATTAGAATTACTAAATTACAAAACTAATTTCTCCAACTCACTTGTTTATTCTCAATTTTTAGAGTAAGTGCAACAAATAAGTAGCACAAAATGAAAATTAAATAACATTTCTGACCTTTCAAAAATATTCAGTGACCGATATAGCCACCCTTCTTTTCAATAACTGCCATGAGCCTTCCATCCATGCAATCTGTCTGTTTCTTGATCTGTTCACAATTAACTTTCTCTGAAGCCGCAACCACAGCCTCATAAATGCTGTTCAAAGAGGTGTATTGTCTTCCCTGACTGTAAAGAAGGGTCCACAAGTTCTCAATAGGATTTAAGTCAGGTAAGGAAGGGGGCCATTATTCGGGCATCTTTGAGGCCCTTGCTTGCTAGCCAAGCAGTGGAGTACTTGGATGTATGTGATGGAGCATTGTCCTGCTTAAAGAACATGGCCTTCTTGAATGCTGAGGACTTCTTCCTGTACCTCTGCTTGAAGAAAGTATCTTCCAGAAACTGGCAGTAGGTATGGGAGTTGAGTTTCAGTCCATCTTCAACCCGAAAAGGTCCAACTACCACATCCTTAATGATAGCAGCCCATACCAGTACCCTTCCTCCACCTTGCTGGCGCCTGACCCGAAGTGGTGCCCTGTGTCCATTAGTGATGGCCACAGGCCCATCCAGCTGGTCCATCAAGAGTCACTCTCATTTCTTCTGTCCATAAAACCTTTGAAAAATCAGTCTTCAGGTATTTCTTTGCCCAATCTATACACGTCAATGTGTGAATCTTATTCAGTGGTGGTCTTCTTTCAGCCTTCTTGACCTTGTCCATGTCTCTGAGCACTTGACACCTTGTACAGTACTTTTGGACACTCCAGGTAGGTTACAGTTCTGGAATATGGTGGCACTGGGGGATAATGGGTTCCTGGTAGCTTCAAGTTCAATTCATCTCAAGTCTTTTGCAGTTAATTTGCGTCTTTTCTTCTCCATGCATTTTCTGCACCCTAGTTGACTATTCGCAACAAAACGTTTGAGTGTCACGCCTCAATAGTTTAGCTATTTCAAGAGTGTTGCATCCGCCTGAAAGGCGTTTTACAATTTATGACTTTTCAGTGTCAGTTAAATCTCTTTTTTGGCCCATTTTACCTGAGGTCATGAAGCTGCCTAATAATTATGCACGCGTTGATATAAGGTGTTTTCACTGTTGCCCCACCCTCCCTCATTACACAAATACATATCACCTGAAAATGATTCAATCCAATGAGCATTCAAGTTTATATGGTTTGGCGTTGGAAAATGTGCATAGAAATAATAATACGATCAGAATACACGCTTGCCTAATAACTGTGCACACAGTGTATTGTAACAGGGCCGTTTGATACGGGACAGGGTGCGTTCCCACCACAATGTATATACACACTTACAATTGAAAATAGCATTTTAGTAAACTGAGAAAATACTCCTAATGTATTCCAAATATATTGTATTATAAGTATGTTAAAGTAGGAAATAGGTGGGTTCATATTAACCAACCACACACAGCGCCATACTTATTACTGTTACTAATTACTTATGTACAATTTCAAATCTATTTAGTGTACTAAAGTACAATTTAAGTGGTTCCAAAATAATACACTTTAAATGTAATGCTTTTTTTGGCTTGGGTACTCATTATTCAGTACTCAGTATTACTCATTGTTACTATTTATCTAATTATCTACAGTATCTCTGTAACACCCATCCTGCCAATATAGCCTATTGAATTTAACTGAGAAAGGAAAGAGAGTGTTTGAGAGAGAGATGGAAAGGAAGAGGGAGAAAGAGTGGGAGAGAGAGCTAGAAGAGGATTCATATTTCATGGGCCCATTTGATTTGCACATTTGGCTGTCATGGATGCTCAGTGGAATGTGAAAGCATAGAGTATATTTCAGTCACAGAGAGCCCACCATGAATAAATCAACAGTTTCAAAATGGTTATTTATTCATTTATTAATCTGCAACACACTGTTGCTACCATACTGTAACTCCCTGAGTGGCATCTCAATGTCTGTGTATTTTGTGTGTGTGTGTGTGTGTGTGTGTGTGTGTGTGTGTGTGTGTATTTGGATGTCAAAGTACTGTAGATGCACCATGAATGCCTGTGAGTGCTACATCACACACACCCAAAATCACACTATTCCTATGGGACCAGAAATGAAATTAAGTCCTAAACCTAACCTTAAACTTAACCTAACTCTAACTTTAACCTCAAGTAACCTAACCCGAATGCCTAACTCCATACCTAAACCCTAATGCCTAAAACTAACCCTAACTCCTGTTCTAACACTCTAAGTGTAATTGTACATTTTACCCCATAGCTGGATATAGCCTATTTCCTTGTGGGGACTGACTAAAAAACCCAGAGGGGACTGAATTTTCCGCCTTTACTGTCTTAGTGTGGACACTTGGTCCCGACAAATATAAAAGTAGGATCACAACTATACACACAGACAAAGACACACACAAAGACACACACACACACACACACACACACACACACACACACACAGTAGAGCTATATAAGGATGTCCAATACATATATGTACAGTAATATGTTCATAGTGCCCCTGATTCTAGAGTTCACACCCTTTTTCGCTATAGTGTGACCCATCAACAGCAACGGGGGAAAGGCTGCTCTTCCTGTCACTGTAGCCAAGAGACATTCCTACACAGTCGGACTCTTCAACGTTACCAATGGAATCTAAAATCTGTACTGCTACTTGCTCTGTGCAAACAGTAAAGTCCATCTCTTATGAAACTGGGTTGGAAGTGTAATTAAATCATGGTAAAAATCCATCTACCCATGTCTTAATGATCAACAGACCATAAAGTCAGCTATCTTGATTTGGAAGAATACATTTTCTTTGTAATGGAAAGGTGTGCACCCGTGAATATATGGACTTATACATTCCTGTTAGAACTGATGTTAACATTTGAGTTTCTCATTTGAAGTTAATGTACTGAATAATGAAATAAACGTACCCACAAGATGTGAGATCCCTAACTCAAGGATCAGATAAGCAGTAAATGTTTTTATGACATCTGAAAGTACATTTCTCGTATTCTGCTCCATCACACCTAACCTATCAAAGAGGCTTATCAGACAGCTTCCCGACTTGTTCTGCAGTGGGTGAGTGAGTGGGCATGCGTTGTGCGTGGGTAATTTGAGCCACACATACAGGGCCAGGGAGAGATTATTTCTGTCACACTTTAAAAAAAGTTTTTAAAGGATAAGTTATCTCATAACATTTGTAACCATAATAAGCAATAGTTTTGGAGGGCTGCTGTACGGTATAAGGGATCAATTTGTTACAAAAAATAACTCTGATCTTGTAAAACTCTGTTTTTTTACAGTATATTTTCATGTAAAATCACAATGACATCGTCATGATAATACATAGAAGTACTTTATACAATATATAACACTTTAGTGCAAAGTAAAATATGGATTTCTAAAAAAAAACATTGATTACTTTTGGTGAAAAAGTGAGTGTTGTCAATTGAAAAAGTGCTTTTAAAACGACTCCTTCCGATTTGTTTTGATTTTGATACAAAGAAATGTACATACATTTTAAAAAATGCACCAAAGCAACAAAACAAAACTTTTGTTGCAAGTAATTTTTGTACATTGATCCATTATACCATCCATGTCTTCCTAGGGGTTATATTCATGTAATGATTCTCCTGGAGTCTGCCTTTCTAAGGGTGGGAGTGAAACTCCCAGACTTAAAAACACTCTATCCAAGGATTCATTATGTGGGGGCTCAGAGACTCTGGACAGCACCCATTCTATATCCTCTGTAAAGCAGTGATGTTTGACATTACATGCATAGGTTGATAAGTTACTTGATCAGGCGGACCACCAAGTCGGAATTCAAACATCTACCAAATGGTTATAATAACAAGACTGGGTCACTGTTTACTCTCTTTGTTCTGGTGTAAGTATGTGGTAAATATACCTATATCTTTCTTTTTGTCTCTCTCTCTCATTTTATCTTAAGTTCTCTGTCTACCTCTTTGATTCATATTTTAAAAATGCTTTGTTCATTAAGTGCTATCTTGAAACAATCACTGTTGCCCTGTTTAATGTTTTTACCTACAATGTTTAGTGAATCTGTTTCGATTATCAGACCGTTATCATCGTCCTTGTCATGACGCATGTTGTTTGCTTGCAATAATCCTTTTCCAATAATTAAGAGTGTTTAACCAAAAATAGGCTTGTGAATATGACTTGCATAGTTCCACATGCTGTTTAATAAGTAAGTAACACTTATTTATGTGAAACACTTGCTAAACCTTCCTATGCCGTCTGTTCTGACAGATGTGCTAAAATAGTTTGGTTGAGAAATTCTGTCCAGTATGTCCCAGTGATCTGTCCAGAGACTATATAAAAGATTTATTACTCTACCATGTTCTTCTCGGGTAAATAATGGTTAGAGTACATGTATACATAATCATCTTGTAAGAGAGTGTGGCCCAGCACATTAATGTGATGTTAATGTGAAGAAACACAATCTTGGGAATTTGAGATTCTGCACCACAGATAGTAGCAATGGGGATTCCTGCAGTTTGACGTTCAGAACCAGTGGACAGCAATCAACAGCAGTGAACAGCTGAGTACACGCACACACGCACACACACACACACACACACACACATCCAGTGGAAGCTGGAGCAATGTCAAGTGCCTGTGAATACCTCCTCAGTACTAGGTCTCAGTTCAGACACCTGCAATGCCTATTTAACTTACAGACAATCAGTTTGAACCCCTGCTGTGCTGAGAGACATGTCTGTCATGGAATGATATCAAGGGACTCTGATTGCTCAATAGTTGGGGTGGTTTACCATCTGTAAAGGGGTGCAGAATTTCTTTTTGTGGCAGAGAAGCGCAACCCAAAATCAATCCATATCAAGTAGGCTACAAACAGATATAGCCTATTGTCTCAAGAACATTTCCTATTTTCAATACTCTCAACGTCAAGTTAGGCCTTCAAAATGAGACCCCATCATTGTGAGGGATTACTCACGTCTTATCTGTGAAATGTTTCTGCTGCATCGTTATTATAGGCCCTTTGATTCTGGCAAAATAGAAATAGAATCATTAGGCCTGTGTAACAGATTCAGCTTTGATTCCTCTTTAGGCTACTGAACGAGTGCCTTTGTGAGAGGTGATTATCTTGTCACTTGGAATCTGCCTAATAATAGCAAGTAATTATACTAGGCTATAGACTATTAGGCATAAGCAACAGTTCTTGAGTGTTATTTTAAGGACATTTTAAGGACTTGTATGTGCTCAGGAGGAAGAGCGGTTTTCCGAGATTTTAAACAAGGGTCACTCAAGCCAGTGGCCCGAAGCCTTTTATAGGAACACTCTGGCAAGTCAAGGCAGATGTTAGGGTGTGCTTTTGCATCTGTTTGTGTGTAAAAAAGGAGAGGACCTGTGTGATGGGATGTCTTTTCCAGAGTAAAGTGACAGCGCTTGCACAACTGGTCCCTTCTGTGTCAGGCTCCTACTGAGAGCATGAGGTTGGCTAGTTGCCTAAGAGGAGCCTTGGGTATCCAAAAAGGGGGAGGCTATAAGAATGTTAGTTTACCTCTGCTCTTATTCTGGATTCAATGGCCCGCAAGTTCTCTTCGCCCTCCCTCCCTGGCCTACGGAGTAGCAGGTAAGATGGTCGATGACTAATACAGCTCATATGTTATGTTCAGGTTGATTGAATGCTATAGTCGGTGCATAGACGATTAACTGCATCTACATAATACCAAGAATGTCTACTCTAAGAACATGCATTTATTCAAACAGCCAACCTCATGTTGCTGCCTGCAGCCTTGTCTCCTCCATATCGCTATTGTCTTCCTGTCTCCATCCATCCATTCTACATATCGGCAGCGCTCTCTCACCCTTCCCCCCCGGTCCTGTTTAGCCCTCCGCATGGTGCTGTAGATTGTGGACATTTTTCTAATTAAAGGCTTTTACCCAGGCATCACATCTTTAGAAGCGTCCATCCTGGTTGTCAATTGTTTGAGGCATAGGCTGAATGCCAAAACCCTTGTTACGTGCTCACTTTCACTGCGTTTCCGTATGGGAGCATTGCGTGGTTGTGTATGGAAGCATGCTTCATCAGGACCTGATTCAATAAGAATAGGCAGGCGCATCTCTGTAGTCTACAGTGGATATAAAAAGTCTACACACCCCTGTTAAAATGCCAGGTTCTTGTGATGTAAAAGAATGAGACAAAGATAAATCATGTCAGAACTTTTTCCACCTTTAATGTGACCTATAACGTGAACAATTCAATTGAAAAACAAACTGAAATCTTTCAGGGGGAAAAATAAAAAACTCACAATAACCTGGTTGCATAGGTGCGCACACCCTTAAACTTTGTTGAAGCACCTTTTGATTTTATTACAGCACTCAGTCTTTTTGGGTAGGAGTCTATTAGCATGGCACATCTTGACGTGGCAATATTTGCTCACTCTTTGCAAAAGCGCTCCAAATCTGTCAGATTGCGAGGACATCCCCTGTGCACAGCCCTCTTCAGATCACCCCGCAGATGTTCAATTGGATTCAGGTCTGGGCTCTGGCTAGGCCATTCCAAAATGTTAATCTTCTTCTGGTGAAGCCATGCTTTTGTGGATTTGGATGTGTGCTTTGGGTCGTTGTCGTGCTGAAAGGTGGACTTCCTCTTCATCTTGAGCTTTCTTACGGACGCCTGAAGGTTTTGTGCCAAAATTGCCTGGTATTTGGAACTGTTCATAATTCCCTCATCCCTGACTAAGGCCCCGTTTCTAGCTGAAGAACAGCCCCAAAGCATGATGCTGCCACCACCATGCTTCACTGTGGGTATGGTTTTCTTTGGGTGATGTGCAGTGTTGTTTTTGCGCCAAACATACCTTTTGGAATTATGGCCAAAAAGTTCAACCTTGGTTTCATCAGACCATAACAAATTTTCCCACGTGCTTTTGGGGGACTTGATGTTTGTTTTTGCAAACTTCAGCCGGGCTTGGATGTTTTTCTTTGTAAGAAAAGGCTTCCGTCTTGCCACCCTACCCCATAGCCCATTCATATGAAGAATACGGGAGATTGTTGTCACTTGTAGCACACAGCCAGTACTTGCCAGAAATTCCTGCATTTCCTTTAATGTTGCTGTAGGCCTCTTGGAAGCCTCCCTGACCAGTGTTCTTCTCGTCTTTTCATCAATTTTGGAGGGACGTCCAGTTCTTGGTAATGTCTCTGTTGTGCCATATTTTCTCCACTTGATGATGACTGTCTTCACTGTGTTCCATGATATATCTAATGCTTTGGAAATTCTTTTGTACCCTTCTCCTGACTGATATCTTTCAACAATGAGATCCCTCTGATGCTTTGGAAGCTCTCT
>JACXGI010000980.1:0-36447 GCA_016801175.1 Esox masquinongy | reverse complement strand
GTTAATTCTGAACACAGCCACATCCCCAGTTATAAGAGGATGGTAACCTGGTTGCACACTTATGCAACCAGGTTATTGTAAGGTTTTTATTTTTCATTTTTCCCCCTCGAAGATTTCAGTTTGTTTTTCAATTTAATTGTTCACATTATGGGTCACATTAAATGTGTAAAAAGTTCTGACATGATTTATCTTTGTCTCATTCTTTTACATCACAAGAACCTGGCATTTTCACAGGGGTGTGTAGACTTTTTATGTCCACTGTATGTGCAATGGTTTTAATATGGTTAAGCCATATGGATTGTTCAGCGATACACTTTTGTGATTAGGACCTATGTAGGTATACAAAGATATTTGTAATTGATTGTAAATTTACAGTGAAATTGGCCTTTAATGCTACCTTTTAGTACATATAAAATGTTTATGTTTCTTGGACAGAGCTTTTTATTAACGGTTTTAAAGAGGCATTTCACCCTGGGGGGCCCTTAGGTGGTTTATATCATGTTTGAGATTTTCAGGTCAGTTAAAATTGTTTCACACATAACTGGCCAAAAGGAGCACAGGAAGGATGTCTTTCCTACCAGCAGATATCATGATAAATACATTTCACAACACAATGGCTTGTCATTATCATTTGAAGGATACATGTTTGTAAGTGTTCTTACAGTACATTTTAATATTGAACTATACTTGTTTGAAACTGAGCTTGCTCCTGACAATAACCTGGTTGTCACAGATTGTGTAGGGATAGGAACTAGATGCAGGTAGGTCCATGGGCCAAAAGGCAGATTTATTGAACCAAATCCAAAGGAACCAAAAGCGTAGCACTCAAAACGACCAGCGTCTCACAGATGACACAATAACCGACAACACACTGAAAGGAAGGGCAACTTAAATAGGATCCCCAATTGGAGGCAACAATGAACACCTGCCTCCAATTGGGGAGAACGAAAACACAACCATAGAGATGCCTAGAGGCAGGTCCTGACTACGGCCCCCAGCCCAGCACAGAGATGGCTAGAGGCATAGCCAGGACGTGACACTGGTGAAACGTGTTTTAATATGGATTGACTAATGCAGAAGTGTCAAACCGGTTCCATGGAGGGCTGAGTGTCTGCAGGCTTTCGCTCTCACCTTGTACTTGATTGATTAATTAGGTCACTAATTGGTTAGTTTCTACCCTCACCTGGTTGTTTAGGCCTGAACTGGGAACCAATTTATGGGAAAAACCAAAAACCTGCAGACACTCGGCCCTCCGTGGAACTGGTTGACACCAATGGACTAATGTATTTATTAATTGCATTTGGACCACAACAGTTTTATCAGGACCAAGACGGCAAATAAACAAGTTAATGCTATTGATTGGTGACTTGCTCTTTCCTAAACAGGACCTTGGGAATTGACAGCATACTGCTTATTTTGGGTTTAGAAGCTACAGTAATTATTGATCTTTAGCTAGCAATCATTAATTAAAATACTTAGCTACTTTTATAAGATATGGCTATTGTTAAAACTGGCAGTTGCTAGAACATTGGTGCCGAACTGTGCTTGATGGTGATCTGTCTGCCTGGATGAAATTATTCTGAAGTTATTTTGGTTAGTTAGTGAACATTTAATAGAAAAAACTTTTGTGTCATTCATAAAACTAATGACAAGATTTAGTTGAGTGTTGAGAAAGAATTAATACACATGACAAGATGAAATTAAAATTGGAAAAAAGTTATAATGGTAAATGTGTGTTTTTGCAAACTCCAGCAGGATAACCGTGAATCTGTAGCCTACTCGGCATGTACAAACCTCAGTGCTCACAGTACATTTGCCACTATGTAATCCACTAGGCAAATGGTGAAAGGGCATGAATTTGCTTGTCAGCAAGCAACAACATTGGAAAAGGTTTTAACACTGGTAATGTGTATTCATGTTATTGGTTGTTGGCATGGTATAATCTGGATTAATGTGTTCATAATATCCAGAACATGCTTTTGTTTACCCATTAGATTTGCTATAGTTACTGTACATGGAGGGTGTTTTGACAGTGCATCTTCACCAGGCAAACAAAACGAGAAGACCACTGTTTGTACACTTGCTTGTAAGTACAATGGTATAGTCAGGCACAGAACACCACATGATCAACGTTGGTGTTTCGAAAATAACTATTGTTTTGTAAAGTTTATTGTGTCTTTTAATCAGTGTTTCTAAGTATTGTATTCTCTGATCACTATTTTGTTAAGGAGGCAGATGATCTATGTCGAAATCCCCATTTTATGAACAGAGCAATTCATTTTGCCAGATTTGTTGATATACTCTATATACTATACTGTAAATATATTTTCTGAAATGAAAGTACATATTTTTGGGGAAATGTCATGCATATTATTTGCTTTTGTAGACTCTCAGGAGACTGGTCTTGACTGTTGATACGGTTTCCCTGTACATACTGGAGCACATACTTATTATGGGTGCAGTAAGCCCACGAGCCGCCTATCGTGGAGATCAGGTAATTTAGCAGACGCTTTTATGCAGAGCTACTTAGAGTAAGTGCATACATTTTTAAAAAGCTAGGTGAAACAACCACACCTTTTAGTAGTAAGTGCATTCTAATTAATTTATTAGTTGTCGGCAAAGGGTCAGTGCTGAAAAGAAGACCATACAAATTATAAACACAAAAGATAAAATGTTAACAAAAGACAACTGACAGAGGTGGTGGAAGTGGAACTATTTTAAAGAAGTCTATGAAGAGGTGAGTTTTTAGATGTTTTTTGAAGACAGGTAGAGACTCTGCTATACTACTGAAGCCTCCAAGCGAAGCTGGTTCCACCATTGATATGCCAGGACAGAGATGAGTTTTGACTGTGTGGATTGGGAACTGCCCCAAAGGGTCTAGATGGCCAAGAGCCTAGAATTGGCTGAACAGCCTGTGTAGTAGGTTGTAGAGTTTGAGCATTGCGTAAAGGTAGAAAGTAGAAGCTCCTCTAGTTGCTCCGTAGGCAAGATCTATAGCCTTGAAGCGGATTCGAGCTTCAATTGGAAGCCAGTGTAGTGTGCGAAGAAGTGGGGTGACATAGGAAAACTTGGGAAGGTTGAACAGCAGGTGGGCTATTGCATTCTGAATGATTTGCCGGGATTTGGTTGCACACGCCGGGAGGCCAACCAAGAGTGAGTTGAAATAATCCATACGTGAGATGACAAGTGAAGGGAGAAGGACCTGTGCTCCTTCCTGAGTGAGGTAACATCCTACACTACGAATGTTGTAGAACATGAACATGCAGAAGCGAGTCACTTCCTTGATGTTAGCAGGGAACGACTGTGTGTCCTTCTTAGATATTCATCATTAAAATACATTGTATTTTTTACGTGTAGCTTTAGTGTAGTGTCAAGTAATTGATAGCTTAACTAATTTACAGCAGAGTAGCTTCCCCAACAATGCATACATTGTATGGTAGATTTTTGCGCATGTAAAAAATGCTTGTGCGTCAGGCTCGAAACAGTACTGTAGACTAAACAAGAATCATAATAAAAGTGACAACAACAAGAAGAATTCAGCAAATAAATGCAAACATTTACACATTAACAGTCTGACTTGAGCTCTTTTTTCAACACCATTCTCCCAGAACTACTACATCTCGAACAGTACCATATTCATCTGTCAGTGAATGTACATAGTCCTTGCAGTAGCTCATTTTTCTTCTTAATCTTCCCTTCTATCCTGCTTTACACATCAATTATAGAGTCCATCCTCACAAACTCCATCACTGTCTGGTTTGGGCCAGCGCCTGCCACTGCAGAGTTAAAAGGTATTGTATAATAACAGTATTGTATAATAACAGTATTGTATAATGACAGTATTGTACAAACCACAGAAAGGGTCATCGGCTACCACCTCACCCAGTGTTCCAAAAGTGGCCAACTTGTCAGCTACGAGCTATCAGTAGCTCACGGCCTAGTTATGTTTAAAAAAACATGCAATTTTCACATTTTCCACCAAATATGTTCACAAAAAAATTTCACACGTATCATTCACCGCAAGCTCCCAGCTACTTTTTAATCAACTCAACATTGACATCATCCCAGACTTGTGTAGACATTATTGGCAAAACAAAACTCTGATCCTAACACAATATCTGGCAATTCATTTCCTGTCTGCCTGTGAGGTGCGTGAGTTTTCTCTATCCATCCGTGTGTAGCTAGATATTAATGATACCGACTTCTGGGTTGACAGAAATACTTTTGACTCAAATCCCCAAAACCTATTAAAAATCGAAAAGTTGGATTGCCTGGCGGAAGTACATCACAAGTAAGTACATCATTTGTATCTATTGTCTGTTGCATATCCTGCTATGAAAAATGTGTCAGTACAGAATAATAATACGGACATGTGCATTCTTCTCTGGCTAGATGAACCATTAAAGTTCCAGATGTCCAACCCATGGGAAATAATAGTGTTTTTGTCTTCCAGTCCTAAAAAAACGCTCTTCTTATTTGATTGAATCATTGACATTGACAGAACATCAAATAATGTTTCTTTATTATTTATTGTAATTTGAGAGTGAACAGCAAAAAAAGTCTAAAACCAGGTAAATATACAGAATTTTGGGAAAAAACATTGTGCAACATTTTATTAGACCCCCTTTAGGGTTGTGTATTAACCATTATTTCATGAGGTCTATGGTACAATAAGGACCTAAGGAAGAATTTACAGGCGAGAGAAGAGAAGAATGTTCCTAATTAGAGGAGTCAATGTCCTGGAGGAGAGGCTAGGAGCTCCCTATGGTGCGTAAGGCTGACCGCTCTACTCTCCAAGTCATATGATCATATTACAGTCAAGCAGGCTTGCATCGCTACACAGTGGTCAGGGATGGCGGAATGCCTTAAAGGGATACTTCGACCTAAAATTATATTTGGGTGAAATTCCCCTTACCTAGTGTTGTGTCTAAAGGCTATACATATTTCACCCTATGCTGAGCCTTTAAAAAATCTTATGTAGATATCAACTCCAATATATGTTCATATTTTGTTCACCAATCCACTGCTGTGCAGCTGGAAATGTATTTTACTTTAACCATAAATATATGTATGCTACTCATTCTACCTGCTAATGGAATTTAGCCAGAGCAACTTTCATTCTCCATCTGAATATGATCAACATACAGTTAACAGCCAAATAGCAAATATAATTTGGAGAATTCTCCTCGAGGCTATTTTGTTTTCTCAGAAAAGTATAAGATATAAGGTTTTCATTTTTACATGTTGCTATTTAGGAGTATGTTGTGTATGATAATCCTTACCAAGGTCAATCCGTGATAAAGAGTTTGTAAGTAAAGTACTAGCAGTATTAGTACTTAGTATCAGGGCAGTTGAAAAGTAATTGTATACTAACAATAGCATTATTCGCTCAAGGAAGACAACATTAAAAGTTTGTTTGAGACAACATTCTTTTGAGTTTCTGCATGCAATACAGCTTTTGCAAATCAGGTATAATGGTTTCAATTTAAGTTAGTTATACTAACTTCAGACTAGGCAAAAGGTAAATAATGGCTTGTCATGAACTATGAAACAATGGGCCATCAGTCACAATCCGAGGTAAGAGGAATTTCACCCAAATATGATTTTAGGTCAAACCATCCCTTTTAGCCTTAAACTGTTGTTTAGGCAATTGAATGGTTTGATCCCAGTGCTAGCCACTTGTTATGTTTATTTCTTTTCACTTCTAGTGGTAGATTTCAATGCCATGTACACTTACAGGAATGTGGTCCATTGAGGTCCATTGAAAACACATGTGGTCAATGCGGTCCATTGAAAACACATGCGCATTTCATTCAATTCTAGTCGGTATTTGGAATAAGGATTCAAAACTATACAAAGGTCCCAAATGACTATGGCAAAATATTTACTTTTGGAGAACATTCACCTGTACTGAAAAAACTCCAACATCAGCATGTTTGAATACTGAATTATTTAGCATTACAAATTCTATTTGAAAAGTAAACATTTCATTTAGATAAGCAAGCCCTAGGCTATTGATCAGGAGGTATGACTGTAGATCTATGTCAAAATGACACCACATTTCCTATGCAGTCCACCGGCTATGGTTAAAGTAGCATCCTATATGGAATACAGTATAGGGTCTGATTTGGGCACAGCCAAAGAGACAATCTATAAATAATTATGCTGTGACCTTGTCTTTATTAAGGTGATCCTTTTGATCCAATTCTTAGGTTTTATAAAAGGCAATAACATTATCATATATATCTAAATCACAAAAACACACACTTTCCCAGTTTCTAAAGCCTGCCGATGAGAACCACTGGTTGATTGCTGAGAGTTTAATCCATCTGTCAATCAGAAACACCTCTGCTGTTGTCTCTTATACCAAGACTTTAGTACTGGAGGCATTCTGTTTTGACTTTATTCATGCAACCATAGCAAAGTTAAAATTCGAATAGCAATTAAAAGGACATTTTATTCAATCACTTTTTTAGTGTTTTTTTAACTCCATAAGGAGACCAAGTTTGACCTTCACATATTTTCAAAAAAGGAAGAAAGCAAGAGAGAGTTTGTTTGACTGAGCTGCAGGCCAGATTTGAACCAATGCTGCACTGGCCAATGATGAGGCAGAGGCTCAGAACACACTAGTCAGCGACGTGTCCTTCGTTTTAACTCTACGCCGAGTAGGTAGGTTATTTCTAACCCCACACAAACGTCTCACCTTCCTAGCATATTTTCCTGTTTAGCTGTCGTGTAACCTTTTCAACTGCATCAGTATCGAAAACAAATGTTGACCTTCATTTGGCCTGGCAAATTCTCTGGAAACAAATCATTATTTGTAGCACTAACATCCCATCTCCCATCCCTTACTGAAACTCTTTACGTAATATCATCATGACTAGATATGAGTTCCCTATCAGCAAGATGCAATCTGCTTCAGAAATGACTTCATAGTCCATTGGACTTTCCCTTCACTTTGGTTCAGCCAAGAACAATCAAGCCCCTAGGGTTAGTTATTCGGACACGTGCCGATACACTTTTTAAAGCCTCTTGAGAGAGCTGGGGAGATCCAGGCAGGTACACATGTCCTCACTTTGGACCACAGTAATTGGCAGCTATAAATCCCGCTCTCACTCGCACTTACTCCCCCTATCTCTCTCCCATTCTGCCCCCCCCTCTCCCTCTCTATCGAATGGAGACACCCAGTGAGAAAAACATCCTTAATATTTCCTCCAGTCTCCAACCCCATCTGACGTTGGGATGCAAACAGGTTAACTCTAGCACAGCCTTGTTGAGTGCTGACATTTCCAACACCCCATACCTCCATCCCTCTAAGCGGGACCGGCCCACTCTGGGACCGGCCCACATTCACAGCAAGCAATGCATGCACACTGTTCTCATATCACCACCCATTGACACACACAAGAATGGACTCACACACACACACACACGTAGTCCTCACGCTATTCTTCCACACAACACGTTACAGCCCAAAGTATTCGGGGCACATTACATCGGTGGCGGAGACAACCAGTGTCAGGATATCAGCAGAGTGGAAGATATTGCCCTTACGCACATTTCTCATCGCATGCACTCTCTCGGTCCCTCCCATTCTCCCAGGTAGTGTAGAGTTCAGAGGGGTGCCCTGGTATGTGTGTTAAATTTAGCATCTATGAAAACAACAGTGTGGGCGCTGAGTACAGTGTGTTAGATGTGAGTAGAGTGAATAAGGCTTTGATTTATAGTGCTGCAGTTCAGCTTTTTAAAATGTGATGTGTTATCCCAGTGTTGAAGATCGTTACCAAGGAGACCCTATTATCTTCTCTAATGACCTCATAATTCAAATCAGAACCGGCTTTGTTTGCTCCCCTTCTTGACGACACAGAACAAAAAGAATCTTGAAGACCCTAAACAAGTGTATCGATTAAACCATACTTACTTCCTGAGAACACTTAATATGCTAAAGGAGTTCATTGCTCAGTTATATAATCCAAATTTCTTTCTTAGGTTACCTGCACACGTAGAAGGTCCTATTCTTTGGCTACAAATTATTGGTACCGCGTATAAACACGAGAACAACTTACAAATGGAGAGAAAAAAAGACAACCTCTATTTGTGGCCTCCACAACAGAACTATGAGATGGTGAGTGTACGTGATAGACAATCTTGGATGTCAATTAATTTGAGGGATCGTGGTGTATTTGCAGTTTCCAAACACTGTTTCCCTGCTGCACCTTGTGCAATAGAGTCACGTAGAGTTTACCTTGTAGCCAAGAAGAACATTTGAACCCAAAGTAAACAAAGACAGATTGAAATGTGCTATCTATCACCTATATAGTCCAGAAAACCAATTGAACTTTGGGCCTGTTCCGATACCAAAAAATTGCTTCTTAGATTTACTAGGTGTTCCAAGTGATTTGCCTTATGTACATAACTCATCCACTACCAATATGTAGTACCCAGTAGAACGTTAAAGAAGTGACCCAGTAGAAAGTTAAAAAAAATTCAACAATATATGGTCGTGTGAAATAGTAAGTACACTCCCTGGAAGGTAGTCTTTTTAAAAAAAAAAAAAAACAGGATATACAGATATGTAATTTTCACTTCAATACTATTTTAATTTAATTAACAAATGAATATGAAAGATTATTGTTTACAATCAATACAATACAATTAATCCAAAATCAATGGAAAGACAATTTCATGGTGTGGAAGTACAAACCCAGCTAGTTGGTGTTGACACACTTTCACTAAAATTACAATTTAACCGTTTCCTGTAACTGCGTGTCAGTCTCTTACATTGACTGGGAGGGGTTTTCGCCCACTCTCCTTTACAGGAGAGTCATGTTTGAGGGCTTTCTTCCATGCCCAGGCTGCTTTAAGCCCCCCCCACAACATTTCAATAGGATTGACATCTGGACTTCGACTTGGCCATTCCATAATCCTTCAAAGGCTTTTTGAGCCATTCTGTAGCTTCTGTTTTTTGACAGATGGTCTCACACTGACCTCAACAATTCTTCGGTACAATATAGAATTCATAGTTGACTCAATGATGGCAAGTTGGCCAGGCCATGAAGCAGCAATACAGTACCAGGCTATAATGCCACCGCCTGTTTAAATGCAAATGCAGCGTTTCATTTTTTCGCCAAACATGGCTTCTGGCAATGCAGCCAAACAACTCCACATTTGATTCATCTGTCCAGTGCACAGATGGGACCAGCAGGTTTGGTCTTTATCCTGGTGCTGTCTAGCAAATGTAACACTTGTCTTACTACTCTTTTTTGAGAGCAGTAGCTTCTTCCTTACTGACCTCCCACGTAGGCCAGGTTTGTGCAGTCTCTTTCTTACTGTTGACTCATGCACTTTGACAATGATTGTGGCTTCTAGATTCTTTGAAAGTACCCTGGGGTTCTTGGAGACCTCTATGAGAATTTTTCAGTCAGCTCTTGGGCTGAATTTGGTGGCAGGATTTGTGGTCTGGCAATTCACATTTTCAGATGATCTGTCTGAGAGTAGAAATATGTACTTCGAATGGCTTTGAAATGTCTTTAACCCTCCCAGACTCACTGGCATCAATAATCGTTCATCTAAGGACGGCCTCGATAGGTCTTCTAATATTGGCATGATGTGTTACCATACACCCATATACTTAAGTCTATATCGGATCAAGTTTCTAATCTTTATGGAAGACTGGGCCCATACAAGTTACTCTTTAATGACTTTCTAATCACTTGCACCTGTTTTGGTGCACCTGTTTCTAACATTAGCCAATTAATGGTAAAGTGAGGGGTGGCCTAATTTTTTCTACTGAAGGACATATTTATTGCATATTTGCAAGTTTTTATGTGATTTTTTGAATTGGGTTAGCTTTACTATAGAATGTGGTTGGAATCCGGCTCATTATCCATGTGTTAGATAGTTCAACTGGATAGAGAAGGTGAATTTAGTTACTGGCTACTGGAACCATGTCTCAATATTTCTGAAGTTGTGCAGACACTTAAAGACAAAAAGCCATACACAGCAGAACCAATCCAAGCCTGTACCATGGTGCTGTAACCACTTTGCCCGCAAGCAGGGGCATAGGTTTGTTGACATTCTTTGCTCAGGTGATTTTTGTTGAGCAGTTTTGTCGTCCAAAACTAAGACTACAGCTAGTCACAGATACGGCTGGACTGTGTTAAATTAAACGGAGATAGTGTTGTCTCACTTCCTTTGCTTTCAAACCATTCCTAACAGGGCGCAAATCAGTGGTCCCTTAAACACAATGACAACTGTCACCCCCGAAGAATCATTACCATCACCACCCAAATGCTACAGCTCTTGCAATGCGAGGGAAACAACTACTTCAAGGTCTCAGAGCAAGTGACATAACCGATTGAAATGCTACCAGAACCAACGGCTAACTGGCTAGCAATTTTGCAACAGTTATGTTTGCTGGTGTTCAGACACAGCTGGAATGTGTTCTGAATAGAGTTAACTAACTACAGATACAGCTGTTTAAAGCCAGAGGATGCCTGTTCAACTAAGTGGGGATAAGTATACTTTTGTCTTAATCTATTGTTGTCTATTAATATATTTCATGTTGTAATACATTTTGTCGACAGATCTATTAAGTTTCAGGGTCAGGGCAAGATTTTCCTTGTTTTTGTAATTAGTGCAAATATTGGAGGCGGATTGAATACTCTTCTATGCAGTTATTAACTCAAAGTAGTAAAGCCTCCATGGATCTTTCAGAGGCAGCTGTAAGTGGGATTTTTGTTGAGCAGTATTTTCACTGAAAACGAAGACTGGCGTTGAAACAGACAATCCGGCAGAGTTGCTGTGTGCAGACACAGTAGCAAAGTCAGAGAGGAAGGCTCCACACCAGTCTCTCAATTGAGTATCTAACCTAGGTTTATTAGTGTAATTTTACTCAAATCAAATTTCATCTAGCCTGCTGCTGCAAGCACTTCTAAAATTGTGTCCCCTGCCTGCACAACTTGTGGAATTGTGGAATTCCTGGCCTCCAACAGGATTTAAAACTGTCTATTCACGGTCACCAATTCTGCCCTACATTTTGGCCCTGACAGAGACATGGATTACCCCAGATAATACTGCTGCTCTCTATTCTATGTATTTTTCCACGGTTAGAGAGTGTTTGGACGTGGTGGCAGCCCAGATCTAGTCATTTCCCCAAACAAGAGGTTTTTTGTTGCTCACCTGTCCTTGTCCACTTGAATAACATGCTGTCAACATCAAACGTCCATCCGAGCTTAGCATTGTTGTCCATGGAGACTTCAATTATTTTGACACTTTGAAAAGCTAATTTCCTCACAATGGTTCACCAGTTATATAACTGAGAGACATCCACCACTCACAAGGCAGACAACGCACTTGACCGCATCTTCACTAGATCCCTTTGGTCGACTAATCTTACTGTAACTCGTCTTCAGGTCCCTAATCACTACTTTGTCTCCTCTTTTTCTCTTCTACAACCCTACACCTACCAAGAAGGTCATGAGGCATCACTATCTTTGTTCTATCCACCTTACTACTCTATCCTCTTGTCTCCCATCAGTTAAACCCTTCAATCCAAGTGTGAAGCTTGTTCCTCTAACCCAACGAAACTCTGTGACTCTCTTCTCCTCCATCTTCCCTCTCTGCATATTAATTTTCCAACCACTCTGAAAGAAGGTTAATGACATCCACACCTCATTCACTCAGCCTATTGAATCCATCGGTCCCTGACACACCAAACTAATTTATGCATTAACTCTCCAGATCCTGCAACTAGTGATGGCTGCACACCCTCTCATCCCCTCATCCCTTCTACAGACAATCTATGGAAATATTCTTCCATTCCAGATATCCTTCATCAACATCACTGGCTGTTCCCCCTCTGACTTCAAGATGGCCAGAATTTCCACCTTGCCTAAGGAACTAACACATGACTCCTCTGACATAAAAACTGCATGCCAGTGTTTCTTGTCTTTTCTTTCCAAAACACTTGAGCGTGTTTTCTCTGACCAACTCTCTTGTTCGCCCTCAAAGCAATCTCCTTAGGTAATGCAAAAATCCTTCATCCCTTCCTGAACTGGACTGTCACTTCTGTTTCCTTTGTTCTCCCACCCGAGCTCCCACTCAACCCAGTCAAAGCTCATCTGCATCCTGGAATGCCAAAGTGCTCTCATTAGTCAAAACATTTAAAGAAACGACTGCACTTAAAATGTGTGAGTACAGGCAGTTACTAAAATAGTTTTGTAGTCATTACTCAAATCAACCAAAGTCAAACGGTGTCCAGATTTGAGTTATATTAGCGTGGAAGGATTGTGTAATTTAAGTCACACCTCCAATATAATTCCCCAACATACATTGCCCTTTCAAATGAACTTCAGATTTACCACCCATGACTGTATTAGTTAATGACAGAAATATGATTATTGAACTCATTTTTTTCAATCCTTTGTCCTTCATTTGAGTTCCTAGACAAATAACTCACTAAATTACAGCTCACTACATTAAAGTAAGTTCAAAGTAGCCTGTGTTGTAATAAATGGATTTAGCTCGCTACACTATTTTCAAACTAGACTGTTGTAATGAATTAAGCTAGCTAGCTACACTATGATTAAAGTAGACTGTATTGGAATTAATGAAAGTTCAACAACAGTGGATAGTTGCAGTCTTCTCATTTTGCTACTTTAACGTTTTGTGTTAATGTAGACTAGATGTAAATGACGTCATTTCTGTTCTGCAGAATGAGTGAGTTGAGCATTCCACTTTGCCAGTACATTTAGCAGTGACTTTCACATGTCAAATATCACCTGCAAATGTAGTGACTGAAAGGCTGTTAATTTCATATAGTTGCACTTGTCTTGGGATGGTGCTTTTGTAGTGATCTCAGGGCTGTCTATTCATCTGTTTTTAGGAACCCGTTGATGGCAATTAGACATCTCTGTGCCATGGTATGTGAAACTGTTTGTTTTGCTGATGATAACATTGAAAACTATGGGCATCAATCGGCTGGCTCATCTTAGGTGAGATGCCACACTAATTAACAAGGTCCTATTGAAAATAGCCCATTGCCAAAAACCTGAGGGTATATAGCACTTTTTAATGTGCACTGTAACCAGAATGTCATACAGTACATTATCTTTGTTTGCCTTTCTAAAACGCTTACAACAATCCTATCGAATTTGTTTTGGGAAATTTGTATCTACTGATTCAATCTGTACTTACTGCAAAAAAGTTCCATCAGTCTGTAAAAACCACACTCCCTAGGAAATGCAGCGTGTGGGAAATCTTACAATGGTGCAAGGTCAGCCATCTTCCATTCAATATTTAAACAATGGTTGAACAAGTGCCTATAATTGAACAAATTGCTCTATATAGATTATTATCATAACAAATGCACTGACGTGTTCAATATAATGTAATTTAAACAGTTAAGAAACAATTGTATGAATTCACATGGAAACATGGTGAAATCAAATAATTATTTGATCTTTTATTGTCACATTTTCCTTCACGTACGGTTAGGTCTGGAAATATCTGGACACTGACACAATTTTCATTATTTTGGCTCTGTACGCCACCACAATTGATGTGAAATGAAACACCTGAGATGCAATTGAGGTGCAGACTTTCAGCTTTAATTCAAGGGGTTGAACAAAAAGCAATTGCAACCATTTTCATACACAGTCCCCTTATTTCAGGGGCTAAATTGGACAAATTAACACAATTATAAATAAAATGTTCATTTTTAATACTTTGTCGAGAATCAACATCACCAAACGTTGGGTTTCCTCCTTTGTGATGCTTTGCCAGACCTTTACTGCAGCTGTTTCAGTTGTTGTTTGTTCGTGGGTCTTTCTACCTTAAGTTTTGTCTTCAGCAAGTGAAATGCATTCTCAATCCGGTTGAGATCAGTTGATTTACTCGGCCATTGCAGAATATTCCACTTCTTTGCCTTAAAAACTCCTGGGTTGCTTTCGCAGTATGTTTTGGATAATTGTCCACCTGTAAAGTGAAGCGCCATCCAATCAACTTTGCCGAATTTGAATGAATCTGAGCAGACAATATATCCCTATACCCTTCAGAATTCATCCGGCAGCTTCTGTCTTCTGTCACATCATCAATAAACACTAGTGACCCAGTGGCATTGGAAGCCATGCATGCCCATGCCATCACACTGCCTCCACCATATTTTACAGATGATGTGGTATGCTGCGGATCATGAGCCATTCCAAGTCTTCTCCATACTTTTTTTTCTTCCCATTATTCTGGTACAGGTTAATCTTAGTTTCATCTGTCCAAAGAATGCTTTTCCAGAACTGGGCTGGCTTTTCAGATGTTTTTTTGGCAAAGTCTAATCTGGCCTTTCCATTCTTGAGGCTTATGAATGGTTTGCACCTTGTGGTGAACCCTCTGTATTTGCTCTTGTGAACTCTTCTATTTATGGTAGACTTGGATAATGATATGCCTACCTCCTGGAGAGTGTTCTTCACTTGGCTGGATGTTGTGAAGGGTTTTTCTTTACCTTGGAAAGGATGCTACACCACTGTTGTCTTCCATGGACGTCCAGGCCTTTTTGTGTTTCAGAGCTCACCTGTGCATTATTTTTTTCTCAGAATTTACCAAACTGTTGATTTTGCCACTCCTAATATTCCTGCTATCTGATGGATTTTTTTTGCAGCCTAAGGATGGCCTGTTTCACTTGCATTGAGAGCTCATTTGACCGCATGTTGTGGGATCACAGCAACAGCTTCCAAATGCGAATGCCACACCCGGAATCAAATCCACCTTTTACCTGCTTAACTGATGAAGAAATAACAAAGGAATAGCCCACACCTGTCCAAACAGCTTTTGAGTCAATTGTCCATTTACTTTTGGTCCCTTGAAAAAGAGGGGGCTACATATTAAAGAGCTGTAATTCCAAACCCTTCTTCCAATTTGGATGTGAATACCCTCAAATTAAAGCTGAGAGACTGCACATTAAGCTCATATTCATTATTTAACTGTAACTTGAATATATTTTGGTAAACAGCCAAAATAACTTGTCTGTGTTCAATTATTTCCGGACCTAACTGTATTTTCTAAAAATGTTTTCCCCTTTGGCTAGGCTATGTTTGAAAAGCAATTCCCTTATTCTACTGTGTGGAAATGTGTTCACATGGCCATGGCTTGTGTGTGCAATTTAGGAACACTCTCAAGCAAACATTCATATGGATACACTGAACAAAACCATTAAAAAAAACAATTTTACTGAGGTACATCTCATATAAGAAAATCAGTCATCTGAAATACATTAATTACGCCATAATCTATACAGTAGATCTTAAAGAAACTGCAAGGGCATAGATCAGAAAAGCAGTCAATATCTGGTGTGACCACTATTTACCTTATGCAGCCCGACATCTCATTTGCGTACAGTTGATCTGACTGTTTAGTGTGGCCTGTAGAATGTTATCCCGTTAGTTTTAAGTGCAACATTTCTGGATTTTGACAGGCACTAGAACACATCGTCGTACACGCAGAGCATTCTGAACTTGTTGAATGGGTATCATGTTGCCCCCTGTAAAATGGAATTCTGTTGTCCGTAGCTTGTGCCTCTCCATACCATAACCCACAACCCATTGATCCCACAAGGGAAAAAGCTAGATGGTTCCTGACATAGACTGCGGTCTGCGGTCTTACTGCCAAATTCTCTAAAACGACACTGGAAGTGGCTTACAGTAGATAAATCAACACGTATTTGTCTAGCAACCGCTCTAGCGTACTTTCCTGCAGTCAACATGTCAAAGAAATCTGTGGCATTCTATTAAGTGACAAAACTTATCATTTCACTGTAGGGTATAGTGGACTTTTATTGTCCCCAGCACAAGGTGCCTCGGTTTAAAGATCATGCTGTTTAATCAATTTCTTGATATGCCACCCCTGGGTAGGAAGATTACCTTGTCAAAAAAGAAATGCTCACTAACAGAAAAAGCATAAAATGTCAGAGAAATAAGATTTGTGCTTAGGCATGATTGATAAAAGAGGCCCCTGGATTTAGCTCCAATTAAATATTTATTTTGATCCTGAAAAACTCCTCAGTCTCTACTAATTACTAGCAAACCCATTCCATGATGCTGCTACCAGAATAATTGAAAATACAGCTCCGGAAAAAATTAAGAGACCACTGCACCTTTTTCTTTCCTTTCCAAAAAAGTCGAAAAAGTGTCACGCCCCCGCCTCCGCGATCACGCAGAGGCGGGTTCTCGCATCCCTGAGCCTGTCTCACACCTGCACCTCCTCCACTCCCACACCTGTTCCTAATCCACAATCACACACCTGCTCCCGCTTACCTCGTTACCTGCAGTATAACCACAGAGCCCTGTCAGTCTTTCCCTGCTGGATCATGGTCGTAATTCACACGCGCTTCACAGCTATCTCCGAGTCTTCGTTACGTTTGGATCTCCCGTGTACCGACTCGTTGCCTGTCCCCGATTACTCTGCCTGCTCCCCGCCTGCACTTCTGCTGTCAGCCTGTGTACCGACCTCCCGCCCGTCCCTGACGACTCTGCCTGTTCCCTACCTGTGCTTCTGCCGTCCGCCCGTGTACCGACCTACCGCCTGTTCCCGACTACTCTGCCTGTCTCCGGTCAGTACCTCTCCCTGTTCCAGTGTCGATCCCCTGTCGGATTCCGATCTCCCAACCCGTCTCTTCCCCCCTGCCCTTTCAATCCGCGTTTGGGTCCCTACTCCCGTCCGTGACAAAAAGAAGGTTTTGAGTGAAGAACAGAAGGGTTAAAATTAAGAGACCACTGCAAATTGAACGCTTCTGTTCCTCAGTCAAAACTTTCCTTTTCAACTTTTTTGGAAAGGAAAGAAAAAGGTGCAGTGGTCTCTTAATTTTTTCCAGAGCTGCATAATGTCAATGTAACAAAATCTTTGAAAATCTGCCACATTCTTATAAACCTAACCCTGGAAAACATTTTTTTTCCCTCTCGGACAATTGCACATGTTAATTTTACCTATAATCAAGTTTAATAATAAAAGCACCTTAAATAGTAAGTGGGAAACTCACCTCAACCAGCACCCATGTACAGCACAGTAACCAATATGTTTTGCCGGAATGCACATCATACATTAGCTATGAAATGGAGAGGTGGATGAAGGAGGGATGTGTGCCAATATGAAATGAGCAAGAAGATTAGGGGATAATTTGCGTAATTGTGCCAAGTTGTTAATTTAGCCAATACACCAGGGTTAACAACCACACTTCACAATAAGTGCCATGGAAGTTTTTACATGACCACAAGACATTGGTCTGCACTGGGCAAAGTCTCGTTCACCACATGGGAATGTTTGGGATTTTGATATTATAGTCAAGACAGAGTGCCTATTACATCAAACCTCACTTCCAGTCATTTAAGTGGGCCCCTGAATGGCACAGCGCTAAAGGTGCTGCCTCGAATCTGGCTCATGGACTAGCCCAATGGTCCCACGGAGGGCAGTGCAGTTGGCCAGCACTACCCAGGTTTAGGGGTTTCTTTTTCTAATATGGATAGCTTACCTCATCGCACTCTGGCGAATCATTAGCTGGCTTGGGTGCCTGTGAGCTATATCTAGGCAGAAGACCAATGCATAGTGTTCCCTCTGGCGCATAAGGACTCGGTCTAGACTTCCTGGCTGAGCAAACAGAATGATAAGAACAAGAAAGGCATTGGATGTGCGTGGAAGTACATGCCGCGACTTTGACTGTCCAGAGTCAACTGGGAGCTGCTGCAACAAGGTAGGGCCTTAATCACAAGATGGGTGTCATGAAATCAAGGAGAATAGAAAAGTACTATACACCGATCAGCCATAACATTATGACCACTGACAGGTCAAGTGAATAACACTTATAATCTCGTTATCATGGCACCTGTCAGTGGGTGGGATATATTAGGCAGCAAGTGAACATTCTGTCCTCAAAGTTGATGTGTCAGAAGCAGGAACAATGGGCAAGTGTAAGGATCTGAGCGACTGACAAGGGCCAAATTGTGATGGCAAGACAAATGGGTCAGAGCATCTCCAAAACTGCAGCCCTTGTGGGGTGTTCCCGGTCTGCAGTGGTCAGTACCTATCAAAAGTGGTCCAAGGAAGGAAAAGCGGTGAACCGGTGACAGGTTCATGGGTGGTCAAGGCTCCTTGATGCACTTGGGGAGCGAAGGCTGGCCCATGTGGTCCAATCAAACAGACGAGCTACTGTAGCTCAAATTTCAGGAAAAATGAATGCTGGTACAGATAGAAAGGTGTCAGAACACACAGTGCATCGCAGTGTAGCCGCAGACCAGTCAGGGTGCCCATGCTGACCCCTGTCCACTGCCGAAATTAAGCGCCTACAATGGGCACGTGAGCATCAGAACTGGACTATGGACGGAGCAATGGAAGAAGGTGGCCTGGTTTGATGAATTACGTTTTCTTTTACATCACGTGGATGGCCGATTGCATGTTCGTCTCTTACCTGGTTTACACATGGCACCAGGATGCACTATGGGAAGAAGGCAAGCCAGTGGAGGCAGTGTGATGCTTTGGACAATGTTCTCCTGGGAAACCTTGGGCCCTGCTATTCATGTGGATGTTACTTTGACATGTACCACCTACCTGAGCATTGTTGCAAACCATGTGCACCCTTTTATGGCATCATTATCCCCTGATGGCATTGGCCTCTTTCAGCAGGATAATGTGCCCTGCCACAAAGCAAAAATGGTTCAGGAACGGTTTGAGGAACACAACGAGTTCAAGGTGTTGACTTGGCCTCCAAATTCCCCAGATCTCAAACCAATCGATCATCTGTGGGTTGTGCTGGACAAACAAGTCTGATCCACGGAAGCCCCACCTCACAACTTACAGGACTTAAAGGATCTGCTGTTAACGTCTTGGTGCCAGATACCACAGCACACCTTCAGAGGTCTAGTGGAGTCCATGCCTCGATTGGTTAGGGCTGTTTTGGCGGCAAAAGGGGGACTACACAATATTAGGCAGGTGGCCATAATGTTATGGCTGATGGGTGTATAGTAGAGAGGGCAGAGCAAGGACACAGACAAACAGTGTGTTTCCACTGCCAAAAGCCGTTTTACTAACACAAACAAATGCAACTGAAAATCCCCTGAAAACATAAAAAGAACAAACAAACAGCGCTCTGCCCCTCTGGCTTGTGGGGATTCCCCTTGGAGCGTCTGGAATTCCTCTGACTATGCAGTCTTTCCGCAGTCTGTGAAGAAAGTGACGGGCAGGCAGTCAGTCAGTAAGCTTTCTTCCTGGGCGGCTCCCCCTTTATTGGGCGTCTCCCCCTTTATTGCCTCCCTGATTGGCCTTCATCAGGCAGGTGTGGATGGGTGGGGCTGGCCCTCCCGGCTGCTTCCAGAATGTTCCAAAACCTCTTCACATTCCTTCTGCTTGCAAACTCCCAGTTTCTCTCTGAAACTCTCTTACAGTAGCGATGATTCTCCACGGTATATATACGTATATGTGTATATTTATACAGTATGTTGCCATAAATGATTTACAACTGTTTTGGCTGTCAAAGTTATTCCTATAGAATCAATTTTAAGTAGCAAAATGTGTAGACTTTGCCAGTGGTAGAGACTTTCACTGTAGCCACCGTGCATTTAGACAGGAAAGTGAAAGGGAATGTATGAACACTGTAGTGTGGAAAATCATCTGTCATGGTGCTCTACCCAGCTGTGTGATAGATGACATGCTAGAGACACAACAGGAACTCTCGTCTCTCCATTAATCATAATGGCTGGTATTTACACTGCGGGAGAACCTTGAACTCCCTGCCATGTCACTTAGACAACGGTGGAGATGGGGATGGAAGATAGATGAGGAGGAGGAGGATAAGAGATGGGGAATATTCACCTCTCTACCGTACCTCAGCCACTTAGATGAGAGAAGAAAGTGGAAAACAACGAGAGGAAGACGAAGGTAGAAGGAATTGAGTTGTAAAGATAAAGAGAGATCGCGAGAAAGATAATCACAGAGGTTGAAAGAGAGAGAGCGAGAGATAGAGAGAATGAGAGAGAGGGGAAAAGACAAGGAACATAAATATGAATGGTATTCAGACATTCTCAGTGACTCCTGTGCGCTCCTCGGAGAGTTGGAATAGTTGGTGAGGGGATTCACACTCAAAAACACACACACACATCTGTCTACAATAAGCACACACGCAGGCATACACAAACTTGTCTACGATGAACACATACACACCCACAAACCTACCCCTCTACTGTTTCTCTCACGCACACACATACATAAACATTTATTTTCAATCCTTGTGAGGATCTGAAACCTAACCTAAGTCAGAAATCCATGTTGAGTAACTCCTATTCCTAAACCTAACTCTAACCCCTACCCTAATCTTCAAACACTTTTATCCCAAACCTAAACCCAAAACCAGTGGGTAACGTGGGGACCTGCCAAAAACAATTCAGGTTTAACGATCATTTTGGGGACTTTGGTTTCCCACATGTACACATAGACCTTAATCACACACAGTCACACACACAGAGACACGCACGCACACCATCTGTCTCTGATGCTTCTGAAATCCCACCAACAGACATTCCTGGCCTCAGGGAAATATATTCACAGAAGTTGTTTCCTTTTGTGATAATGGTGAATGATGTATTTGATATGGCCTGCTGGATTTAGAACAGGTTTATCAGCAACAGGGTATTCCAACTTTGATTCATCAAGCCGTATGCCCTGCTGCAAACGGTCTTCAAAACTGCTCGGTATTGGTGTTCAAATGTTTTTTAACACCATCTCTTTGCATAATGTGCGAGTTGAAGATGATGGCATGGTCTGTTCGAGTCACAATAGACTAGTCCATGACTGTGTGTGCGGCACGGGGGCATGCCCCAGCCCTCTGCTGGGATGAGGGGTTGGAGAATGCCAGCTGGTCCAGGTCAGGCTACAAATGCGACAGCAGATGTGTCAGAGAGGGGGCGGATGAGTTTCCTCTGATGGAAGGAGTCAAGAGTTTTCTGAAGTTGTCTCTACCAGATGTGTTAGGTGCGACTCTCTTTGGGAAGGCACCTGACAGCAAGTGGAAAGACATACATTATAGAGAGAGAAGAGACATACATGACAGGAAGAAAAGACATACTGCACATGTGTTGGAGAAGGAAAGAGGTGGGTGCTGGTTTCATAGATTTTATTTTATAGATTTATTCAGAAGGTGATTCGGTCACTCATGGTTCACATGGACATGGTGACTTAGTTTAGAGTGTTTTAGGCAAGGTGAAATGTTGCTTAGTGGCATCGATCAGAACTGCATTGCTGCAGCAGTAGATCTTTGGCCAATAGTACAACTCCCACAATGGTGTTAGATACTGTTACAAATCTAACATTACTACCATTATGGTCTTTGATACTGTATTAAAACCTACAACTACTACCAGACTGGTCATTGATACTGTATTAAAACCTACAACTACTACCAGACTGGTCTTAGATACTGTATTAAAACCTACAACTACTACCAGACTGGTCTTTGATACTGTATTAAAACCTACAACTACTACCAGACTGGTCTTGGGTACACCACTTAGGTGACCCCTGTCACAGGTATGCTTGTACTTTTCAGATCGAATACTGTGTAGGCACAGGATGGATATTGTACATGAAGATATTGCATAAACACTGAGGTGCTTTTATTGTGGATGTAAACAGCATGATGAGCATCACGTCAACATGTTCTGTTGTAAATAGGTCTCTCTCTGTGTGTGTTTCTGATGGATACATCCTGTTCTGTGAAACATTATAATCTTCGTGATATTGGCCAGTACGGCGCACGCAAGCAGTTATGCCAGAAAAAAGTGGTATAAAATGAGTCGAAAAGACATGTATTTCTCCAAAAAATATTTTAATGATATTTTTCAGTTTTAACAAAATAAAAGTCCAAATGACTGCATTTTAAAGGTTCTGTCCATGTAACATCATGGACAGAACCTTAAAAATTCCAGTTTTACTGTAATATCAGTTTGCTGAATGGTTATTGAAAATGATCCACAACCTGACCGTCTTAAAACTGTCCCTTGTTTTGGCTTAGTTACAGTCACAAATGAAGGCCAAAGAAGGGTTAGGATGTGGTCCAGTGAAATCCCCAGGTCATTTTATTTCAGAGCAGTAACATACAGGAGAGTAGACAGGTGATTCAGAGCAATAACATACAGGAGAGTAGACAAGAGATTCAGAGCCATAACATACAGGAGAGTAGAATGGAGATTCAGAGCAGTAACATACAGGAGAGTAGAATGGAGATTCAGAGCCATAACATACAGGAGAGTAGAATGGAGATTCAGAGCCATAACATACAGGAGAGTAGAATGGAGATTCAGAGCAGTAACATACAGGAGAGTAGACAGGAGATTCAGAGCCATAACATACAGGAGAGTAGAATGGAGATTCAGAGCAGTAACATACAGGAGAGTAGACAGGAGATTCAGATCTGACTGGTACTGACAGGAGAGCATGAGTCCAGCGTATGACAGCATTCTCCCCTTGGTACCAGTATTAAATCTGTAATGACAGTTAGTTAAAAAAGTGCCACTTTCACCTCAGTGTGATGAGCCGTCTTTGTCTGCAGTAATCAAATAATTGGCCTCTTCTTTTAACTAGGCAGAAAGGATCAACGCAAAGAAAAGTGATGGTGAAGAAAGAGGAAAATGAGTGGAAGCATAATGCACATTAAGGCTACCTGGTGCAGATCACAATTGGTACAATGAAAAAATGTCGTCCAGTGACACTGAGGTTGTTGTCCAGAGTAGTAGGATACTGATAAAACGTAATCTTACGAAACTAAATTAGGTGATGAAATTAGCACTACAGCCGACAGTCCTGTTGCACAGCCTCAGCTACTTCATCATTTTTTCGCTAGCCGACATTTGTATTCATGCCACACGCAGCATATTGACACGTCCCTCGCAGGGAATCCTGTCAATCCGGATCAGTCCACTCTGAATTCCTGGCCCATCCTCGCGTTGCAGGGTTCAACTGAAACCGATACCATGCCAGCCAACCCCAGCAGTCCATCTTCTAGCCAGGTGAATGCTATTTGTTGGGAGTGGAGGAGCAGCTACAAATCAAGGGGCAACCCTTCAGATGGCTTGGTACCTGTTTGAACTCGACCCACAGTCTGTATTTGGTCTGCTGGTCTGAGTGATTATGTTTTAATTAACTAATTACTTATGTGCTGTTCATTTCTTTGTAACACAGCTACTAATACTAACTGAACTACTAGTACAGGTACACAGTATGCAGTTAAATAACTGCTGGGTACTGTAGTTCTGGATGAACTGCACTCTGGGCTGTTTCTGCTCATGGTTCTGAACACATGTAACAACCTGTTGCAGCAGTGGTACCTTTCAGTAGCTACACTTCCATTATCTTCCCTAGTGATTTCTTTTCAACGTTTACAAAGTTTCCTTAGCTAGTAAATGTGACTACTGTCATAGTAGATAAAACATCAGGATGTTCAGAACATAAAATGTCTGAAACAATGAAGTGGCTGGTGTGCTTTCATTACCAGTTTAGTTTAATGTGACTTACACATTGACGACTGCCAAGTCCGCCTTTCTGTTTAATGTCTCAGATAACACACAATCTAATAATGTTAGTAATATTGTGCATGCATGCGTGCCATGGTTTAACTTAGTGTTCTGAATACAACAGTCTATTTCACGGTGATAGCTCTAATTGCAATGTGAAGCCATTCAGGAATTACTTAAAGATATGGCAATCACTGTCTTGCAAAGATTTTTTTTTTCTTGCGGAATGTATTCCGCAAGCAGTTATAAAATAGGAATTACACGTGATGTGGAGATTATGAAGTTATTTGATGTTTCTGCATGCATCACATATCTTAAATGATTCATAACAGTCACAGTGGGATGTGCAGCCTGGGCGGTGATACGTCACCATGTTGTCCACAACAGCAGGACCAGCTAGCTAACAAAACTTCACTCTGCAGGGAACTCAGAGATTCTCCGCTGGCTCTCTGAAAAGACGTAATGGTGCTGAACAGACAAAACAAACTGCTTCAGCGGTGCTTGCAGTCCGTGTTGCTGAACATAGTGCGGTTGCTGAGTTACCCACACGGTAATAAAGAGGTTGGCTGCCTTGTGAGGAGCAGTAGATGTGTAACAGAAGAATTTTGCCCTTCTCTCTCTCTCTCTCTGTCTCTCTCTGTCTTTTTCTCTGTCTCTCTCTCTCTGTCTCTCGCTCGGTCTCTCTCTCTCTCTCTCTCTGTCTCTCTCTCTATATCTCTCTGTATCTCTCTCTCTGTCTCTCTCTCTATGTCTCTCTGTCTCTCAATTCCATTTCAACTATTAATTTAAGGTATTTTTTTGTTTGCATGGGGAATTTAAAATCAACTTTAAAAATCAACTTTTTCACATGACAAATTACAAACGTTTAAAACATGCCTAAACAAACATTGCACTCAGAAAAAATACATTCTCTTCCAGTCTCTCTATGTACCTATTTGCCTATGAATCAATACTTATTGATTTAGTTCTTGATTGAGTGTGGATTTCACTTTTTCACGAGTTGAGGGAAAGCCAAAATAATCACAAAAAATGTAATTTTATAATTTTTTATTGTAACTCCAACTCTCCCTCCCAGTTTCTCTCTTTGCAGAAAGTCTGAGGGAAACACTTTATATGAACACTGATTACAACGTAGTGTGTGAATGAAAGAGTATGCACTGTCATTTGCTCTGGATAAGAGTATCTGCTAAATAAAAATATAATAAAATAATGTACCGTAAACTGTAAATTGTGTATGTGTGTGTGTTTTTGCGTTGCTGCATTCTGGAGTAATCCATTTTAACAGCATCAGATATGATCCTAACCTGCAATCACCTAGGCGCTTACACACTGTGGCATGAACACACCCGTGCCCCACGAATCAGTCTTACCAAAGCCCCCATCAGAAAATGCTGATAGCTGGTAGATTCTGGAAGCCAAAGCTACGACCACTGGCACCCCTTCTTCCCAAACCCCCACCAGGAGGCCACCCAAGAGGTGAAGCCAACTCCCCAAAAAGGGGGTTTGATTGTTGCTTTTGAGTTTTCCCTCACCTCCTCCCATTGCCCACCTGTTTTTGTTAATAAAACACCCACCAAGTCCCTGATCACCCTCTGTGTCTGTTCTCTGTGTCTCTCCTGGTTACACACACACCCACACACACACACATCTGATAATCTATGTCTGTCAATATGTCTGTCTGTAGTTTGCATTTGGCCTGTACGGTATCTGCTCAGCAAACACACACACACACACACACACACACACTCACAAACAGCCTCTAATAGTTCCAAATAAGTTGGGACGCTGGGTGAAATACGACTAAAGACACCACAGGGCAGTTTTCCACTTCGCCTCTGTCCATCTTAAATGAGCTCAGGCTCAGATCATGTTACTGATTTGTTGCCAATTGACCTAATGTGTGGTGTGATATTCTACCAGGTTTAGTTTTTTTAGCATTACACAAACTTTTCCAGTCTTTTGTTTGCCTCTGTCCCAACTTTTTTGAAACTTGTTGCTGGTATCAAATTCAAAGTAGCCATATATTTTGCAAGAAACAATAAAATGTCTCAGTTTCAACATTTGATATGTTGTCTTTGTACCATTTTCAATTGGATACAGGGTTTAAATGCACATAAATTCATTCTGTTTTTATTTACATTTTACGCAGTGTCCCAACTTTTTTGGAAACGGGATTGTAAATGCTGGGCTCATGCATGGAGAACAATGTTAAGCTATCTGGCCTGTTGGAGAGGAACACTAAACAGATGATACTTACACAAGGACAGGTACCAATGGAGAAAATAGTACTAAGCTAAAACAGTGGTTTTGAATATGTGTGTTTGTGTGTATACGCTTGTGTACATTGCAAAAATATGTCTTATCCATTTTTTTTCTTGTTTTCAGGTTAAAAATCTAAACATCCTTAATATAAGGTAACTTTTTCTTAAGCTAAAGATGTATTAGATAATAACACTTGATTTTAGAAAATATGCCGTGAATATCAAGTAATTTGTCTTGTTCCACTGGCAGATTTTTACGCTTATTTCAAGCAAATATCTCCTTAAATACAGTTACATTTTCTTATTTATGAAACTTTTTTTTTTTTTGCAGATTATGGAAGAAACAGCAGGTCACCTGCATGTAAACAGTCCCATCCGTTTGCTATGGGACACCTCTTCTACACATCTTCTATCCTCCACAACCCCCACCTTCCAAACAGTCAGACATGACACACGGAGGCACATCTGACGGACGGCAATGCTTTTGTTTTGGCTGTCAGAGCGTACCCATTTATTTCCCCTGGCCCCGAGACTGGCCGTGATATAACGCTACCGAGCTCCGTCTGTTCAAATGTCCCCCCCGCTCCTTACTTTGCTATTCAACCCTACATGTCATAATCACATTACTGTCAAAGGCCTGCTTTGTGCCCCTCAGAGTCTCAAACTCATTTTTCTCCATAACAATGGAGACGGCAGTGAAACGAGCCTCAGAGGAGAGGGGAGGTGGAGGAGAGGTAGAGGAGAGGACAGAAAAGAGGAGGGAAGACGAGGGATCAGAAGGAGGATAAGATATGGAGGTTAAGTGGCTGACAGAGGAGAATGAAGAGAATGGCTGACAGAGAGCATAAAATGAAGTGAGTGGTAGGTGTTGGCTTCAAACGCTACCTTACTTTTAGGTATTTAACCGCCTGGAACCTTTTCAGACTCCCAGACGAACACGATCCTAGATACGCGTACACGACTAACGTCATTCCCTATTTCTATGACGGTCACAGTGGGATACATCCAGAGACTTTCAGAAACAGCGGTCCCGGAGAGCGCTGCATGTTCAGGACAGGACAAAATGTAGTATTGAAAGATGGGTGGTATTATACCCAATATGCTAGGCCCAGCTGAGCCCAGATAATCTACAATAACATTGTGCCACGGTCAATTCCATTTCAGACCTGATGGAGCGGATGTCATATCACTAATAAACACACACACCTGTACACTTGGGGTCATACCAACCAAATGCTACATACTGTAGGCTTAGTGTCTCCAGATATAGTTTTATTATTATGGCTGGCAGTAGGGATGTGCAGAAAGCTCCTATTGCTGGCAGTAGGAATGTTACCAAAACTCCTATTGGTAATCTCATCTGTTTGTCACAGTTGATGCTCATAATCAGATACACTCGGGATAGTAAAACCCGGTGTTTCAAATATGTTTTAAATGCTGGTATAGCATACATGTGCATCTCAAAAAATTGTAATATCGTGGAAAAGTCATTTTTTTCACCAAAAAATTAAAATCAAAAAGTGACAACTTCATATATTCTAGATTCAGTACACATAAAGTGAAACATTTCAAGCCTTTTTCATTTCAATCTTGATGATTACGGCTTACAGATCATGGAAATCAAAAATTCAGTATCTCAAAATATTAGAATAAAAAAATTACAATACAGAAATGTCGACCTGAGAGGAGCTCAGAACCTTTCCATGATATTCAAATTTTTTGAGATGCACCTGTAAGCCTTTATTGTGCGTTATTGCATCATCGCTCAGACAGCTTCAGTACGATTTTTATTTTCCTTTAGTAACTTACAAATTATTTACAGTTAAAAAATGACAGCTCAAATCACAAATTCAAATGACATACAGTTTAGGCCTTTTATTAACAAAACATTAAAATGAATAATGTATGACATACTGCTACTTTTACTTTCTTTGCCCCATCCATTGACCTTAATATTAAGGTTGCATCTTCTGATGTGGCAAATTGTAACTCTTCTAACACCTAGATCTCAGACATAACACCTATGTCTGAAATTAGTAATAATAGAATTCAAGCATTGGTTTAGCACTCATAACCACATTACATAGACTGTTCTTCAGAGCATTAAACAACGTCAAGAAGATTAAGAAAACATTTTATGCAGAAAAAAGATATAGCTGACAAACTTCAGATTATTTTATGTTTAAACTGGACACAAGGTTAAACCCTGAGAAGAGGGAAGAATTGGGAGCCATCCGTGTGCTCGTCTGGGAAGTTGAGGGGAGGGGGAGTGGCTTCAACCCCATGTTAGATGGTGAGATAAAGATTCACAAATGTGTATTATTACTAATAAAATTAACATTATGGGTAATAACAACTATTTCAGTGTCTGGCTATCAAATAATTCATGTGTTTGGAGCAAGAACTTGAGAGAGTTTAGCACTGAGACGGGTGGGTGAAAGTGAGACCTTATGTCTGTGTGAGCACTTCTCTCGGACAACGAGGGGAGAACGTGCCGCTTATTTGAATCCAATCATAGCAGCTGGCTCAACAAACACCCCACTAGTGTCTTTACTGACAGTCGAATCATGGTTTTCAGTGACTTTCTCTGATAGTTAGATTACATAATCGAATCACAATCATATCTGGCAAATTCCTCTTGTCCATAACGATACTTGTTTTTGTCAGACTACTCGGCACAACCCTGGCCGCGAGCAGTGTATTCTCCAGGGAGACAGCATGGCTGTGTTTCTTCCAAGAGGGAGAGAAAGAGAGAGTGAGTGAATGTGTGTTTCTGTGTCTGTGTTTTCAGACAATCATCCAGATAAAACATGACAGGGACGACAGCCAAGGGTCTCTAGGGTTAGGTGTGATCTGATTGGTTATTTCTGGAGCCTAATACTGTTGTACTCTTCTACATGCTTCACCTCTATGGTGGTCAATATACTACTTGGTAAGTTAAAAGGAGTAATATGATATTCTCGCTTCTACAGACTCCACTGGTCAATGTACTACCTGCTAAGGTTAAAGGGATAGCACGAGATTCTGGCAGTCTTTCTACTTAGCTAAGGTTAGAGAAACTCATGAATACAATGTTTATTTCTCTCTATGCAGAACAATGCTTTGAGAGCTAATGCTAACTAGCAGTGGATAACTAACATTATACAGGAGTGCTAGCACAGGAACCAGCTCTCACCTTACTCAGCTTTAGAGAGAGAGGGTGTTGGCGACCAGCAGAGAGAGATATGCATATGTGTGTGCGTATGTGCATGTGTGTGTGAGGGAAAGAGAGAGAGACTTTTAGTCTTGGTGTTTGTCTGTGGACCGGTGTTGGAGTCTCTTTAATCTCCTTGTCTTAGTTTTGCCTCCTGAACATCGTTGCTATGAAAATATTCTTTGCTAGTTCAGGCTCCAGGTTGTTACTCCTGAATCCATTTGTTCCATGCATTCATGTCATGCTCATTCATTTCTTCGTTAATTAATTGTATTCATTGGATTGGATTGGATTATTTATTTATTATTATTCTTTGTGATTGGGTTTCTTGTATGTGTGTAGGCCTCCTTAAAAAAACAGACCATGGTCTTCATGGAAACCTCACTGCCTAAATAAATTTTTGTTGTTGTTGCATTCCTTCAAATTCAGTTAATTCATCCATGCTTTCATTCGGCACTCAGCAAACACTTCTAATTCTGATGCCAGCAAATTGGCTAGAAATGGCTAAACTCATTCCTTCTATGATGTAGTACAGACACTGCACCACTGATATAAGTCGAAACTTGAATGACTCTTAAATATTGGAGGAGATGGAACCTTTGGAGTGAGGCGAAGAGTTAAAGAAGAGCTCCATCAAGAACTGAAAGCTTTTTTCATTTCATGGTTCTCTGAATTTCACGTTATCTTGGCTGTTGACTGCTAGCTTACTTTTATTTCCCAAACAGGTACAGCAGCATATTTAACTACAATGTAATTCCTCAGAAAATAATTTTATCTTTTTGAAATAAGTGATTTATATCATTCTGTATAGAAAAATCAATAAATGCAACAACCCCTCTTTCTCCGATATCAAATTAATTTAGTCTGTGTTCCAATCAGGTGTCACCACAATAAATTCCTTGGAATGTGTGTGCGTGTGTGCGCGAAATTATTTGTGTGTTTGAGCTGAGAGAGACAAAGACAGAGAGAAAGTGAATATAATTCCAGCTAGGAACCAGTGGACTGTGCCTGTGTTAGAACTCTGTCCTCCTCCAAGATAATTGAATTTCCCTCTGCAGTGTATTTCTCCCAACAGAGAAAAGAGCAGAAATGTGTGATTAAGTTGAAGGTGACTGTAGAAGAATGGAAACGTAAATTCTTTAATTAGTATTAGAATTAGCTGGAATTTGAATGTGCAGTATTCCTTTGGGACCCGAGGGAGGGACTGAGGGTTAATTGAGACAAACATCTGCAGCAACCATCTGGATTTTCTGAAGATTAGATATGTGTTTCAAATTACACTCTAATCCCCAAGTGCCCTGCTTCAGGAGGGTGGTTGCGTGTGCTAGCAAGGGGCCCTGGGTTCGAGTCTCGGCTCGAGGCTTACTGGAGGACGAGGTACGTTTTAATGAGGCAGTGTTACATTGGGTGATACCTTAGCAAACAGGCTTTACAAATGTCATGTCTACATAAGACACGGCAATCATTCGGTGGAGGTTTAGGGTGAATTCCTGTACTGCACAATTGGTATATTTATATTTCATGTCAACTTATTGTGCCTGTTTAGCTAATTAGAGGCCTTGTTAAAAGTTTGGGCATATCAAGTTAAACTTCGGGGTTTCAGCAGCAAACTGAAGATCGCTTTGATGTGAGTCTGGTTTGAGAAGGGGCAAAGAGATGAGTGACAGGGTCTTTTTTGCATGTATCAAGATGGCTTGCCTCTGTTTTCAATTTTCAGGCTCCTCTATAAATGTTGGTGAGTTGTGTATATTAGCCAGTAGGGTGTAACCATTAAAGTGCAGAAAGCAATTTGCAAAATTTTTTGGGGAACTGGGAACCAGCTCTGTAGACAAATAGCTAACATTTAGCAAACTGATAATGTGAGGACTCCTACACTACATGTTGGCCAGTTAGTGTGGGTATTCATACATTTTTTTCTGTGTCAAAGACTGCTGTCCTGGATATGAGTCAACTCTTCAGTCAACTCCACTGATGGAGATCAGAAGCATAAGGACACTGTGAGAAACATCGGGTTCCTTCTTTCGCTGAGCTTCAACAGGTGTGCCAGTTTAGATATAGATGTTTGGGTTCCATTTTTGGTCTTTCATTCTTTTATATGTATTATATGTCCTATGTGTTCAACATCCCCGGTGTCTCATGTTAAGTTCATTATTTTCTTTTCAAGATGTCAGTTTCACAATTTTTAACAGGTTAATTTAAGCCAGCTGTGTGTTACACAAGGATACACAGAGGATTCCAAATTCCACCTTGGAAAGAGTTGGATATTTGGGACGCACATGGCTCTTACAACATCAGTGTTGTGGGTCAGATTCCAACACGGGACCAGTACCAAAAAAGGTATTAAAATGTACCAGATAAATCACTAAAATATAAAATGCTGCAGATAAGGGGATGTCCGTGGTATGAAAATCCTTAGTAGAACATTATGAGAACTTGAATTCCTTGACTTGCCTATAGTATTGCAGTACAGGTCCTCTCTAGTCACTTTATTGGGAATAGGGCTATTCGTAACACACTTAAAATGTGTACCCATTTTCTATTGGTTGGTTTGTGGTTAAAAATGTCAGTGAAAACTGGGAAAAGCCTTTGGAAATGTGTACGTTCACTGTCTGGATGCCACAAACTACACCAACATTATTTAGCATTCAGCCATTAGCTAATGGGTAATGTTTTATTGAGTCTGAAAAGGGGCTTTAGAGTATGTAACAGAAGATATATCAGGCGGCAAGTAATATGTTTATGGTAAGATGTGTGGACACCACACTGCGTGCAGAATTATTAGGCAAATCGTATTCCTCAAAATTTATTTTATTGTTGAACAAACACAATGCTCTCAGTCAATCCCAAATATCATTGAAACTCAAACCTGAATGTTTAACAAAGAAAAAAATATTTTTAATCTTTCTCAGGGGAATACATACAGTGGATATAAAAAGTCTACCCACCCCTGTTGAAATGCCAGGTTTTTGTGATGTAAAAGAATGAGACGAAGATAAATCATGTCAGAACTTTTTCCACTTTTAATGTGACCTATAATGTGAACAGTTCAATTGAAAAACAAACTGAAACCTTCGAGGGGGAAAAATGAAAAATAAAAACCTTACAATAACCTGGTTGCATAAGTGTGCACACCCCCTTATAACTAGGGATGTGGCTGTGTTAACCAATCACATTCAAACTCATGTTAAATGGAAGTCATTACACAACTGCCATCATTTAAAGTGACTCTGATTAATCACAAATAAAGTTCAGCTGTTCTAGTAGGATTTTCCTGACATTTTCTTAGTTGCATCTCAGAGCAAAAGCCATGGTCCGCAGAGAGCTTCGAAAGCATCAGAGGGATCTCATTGTTGAAAGATATCAGTCAGGAGAAGGGTACAAAAGAATTTCCAAAGCATTACATATACCATGAAACACAGTGAAGACAGTCATCATCAAGTGGAGAAAATATGGCACAACAGAGAACAGAGAATTTTTAGAGTAAGTGCAAAAAATAAGTAAAACAAAATGAAAATTAAATAAAATTTCTGGCCTTTCAAAAATATTCAGTGACCAATATAGCCACCCTTCTTTTCAATAACTGCCATGAGCCTTCCATCCATGCAGTCTGTCAGTTTCTTGATCTGTTCACGATCAACTTTCAAAGAGGTGTACTGTCTTCCCTGACTGTAAATCTCATGTTTGAGAAGGGTCCACAAGTTCTCAATAGGATTTAAGTCAGGTAAGGAAGGGGGCCAGGTCATTATTCAGGCATCTTTGAGGGCCTTGCTTGCTAGCCAAGCAGTGGAGTACTTGGATGCATGTGATGGAGCATTGTCCTGCATAAAGAACATGGCCTTCTTGAATGCTGAGGACTTGTTCCTGCACCACTACTTGAAGAAAGTATCTTCCAGAAACTGGCAGTAGGTATGGGAGTTGAGTTTCAGTCCATCTTCAACCCAAAAAGGTCCAACTACCTCATCCTTAATGATAGCAGCCCATACCAGTACCCCTCCTCCACCTTGCTGGCGCCTGACTCGAAGTGGTGCCCTGTGTCCATTAGTGATGGCCACAGGCCCATCCGTCTGGTCCATCAAGAATCACTCTCATTTCATCTGTCAGTAAAACCTTTAAAAAATCTGTCTTCAGGTATTTTTTTGCCCAATCTATACGCTTCAAGGTGTGAATCTTATTCAGTGGTGGCCTTCTTGACCTTGGCCATGTCTCTGAGCACTTGACACCTTGTACAGTACTTTTGGACACTCCAGGTAGATTACAGTTCTGGAATATGGTGGCACTGGAGGATAATGGGTTCCTGGTAGCTTCACGTTTAATTCTTCTCAAGTCTTTTGCAGTTAATTTGCGTCTTTTCTTCTCCATGCATTTTCTGCACCCTAGTTGACTATTCGCAACAAAACATTTGAGTGTCCAGTGGTCACGCCTCAATAGTTTAGCTATTTCAAGAGTGTTGCATCCGCCTGAAAGGCATTTTACAATTTATGACTTTTCAGTGTCAGTTAAATCTCTTTTTTGGCCCATTTTACCTGAGGTCATGAAGCTGCCTAATAATTCTGCACACCTTGATATAAGGTGTTATTCACTGTTGCCACACCCTCCCTCATTACACAAATACTGAAAATGATTCAATCCAATGAGCATTCAAGTTTATATGGTTTGGCGTTGGAAAATGTGCATAGAAATAATAATACGATCAGAATACTCACTTGCCAAATAATTGTGCACACAGTGTATTTGTCTTACCAGGAAACAGGCTAAATGGATATATTGGTTTGGGTGATAATTGGAAATATCTGTATGTTCTGTTCTGATGTACAGTTTCCATTCATCAGTTAACATGCTCTTACTTCTTCCGTTGCCATCAAGGTCAGGGGTCCCAGGTTTGAGCCAATCAAAGCCAGGTATTACCCACCTGAGGCAAACAGAATCCAAACCAGACATAACCAGCCTGAGAACATTTGTGCAGATAAGAGATAATGTGTTCTTCCTTCTATAGCATGAGATAATTTTACACTCATCTTAGATATCAAGGCCAGCCTGGGTTCGTCATGGTCTTGTAAATCTTTATTACCTTCATCATATTGAATTCTCAATACACTAAATGGTTAAGTGATGGACTGACAGCAGAGTGCCTTCAGGCACCAGAATCACTTCTAAAATGACTTTGGTTTCCTACCAAAAAGGAAAAGAGTTCAAAGCTGCACTTCACAGGGACATTTCTACTGTTCCAAATATCTGGTTTGGGAATGGGAGTATTTTTTAAATACAGCAGGGCCAAAGCATTACCGGGCAACATGAGGGAACATCCAGTTAACAGTGTTTGATGACTAACCCTTGTATGCCTTTGCCATGACTTTTCCCCTGGATATTATGTCCAGCGTGGATGGATCCATGTGTAGCACACGGACCTTAGTAGGGATATAACTGTAATAGGAAAGAGCTGACTGTGCAACCCATTCTGTCACTTTACATTCTCCACGCCATTCAACACACGGCCGCCATTCACAACGAGTGTGTGTGTGTTGGTGGAGGATGCGTTTTTGTGTGTGTGTGTACTCTTGCGTGTCTCTGTGTGGTTCCATTTAACCAACTTCTCTCTCACAATCACTATGCTCCTTTCTCCATCCTTTAAGGGAAACATGCTGAACCAGCAGCAAAACGTGTAGGTCCTCCTCTAGGACCTCTTCTAGAGGACCTACAAGTTTTCAGGCCTGCTGGAGTGCATTACTATAAAAATCATTCTGCGTGTATCCTGTCATTCTAAAGAAAGACCATTCAGTGTGTCCCCAATATCATACGTTTCCCTAGTGCACAACTTTTGACGGGCGCCTTTTGGTGTTAATAAGATGCTATTTAGGACAAATTCACAGTATAGCTTCTGTGCAGTGTGGTGGTCGTAAGCTACCGCATAGCTTGAGTTTGACTGTTGAGAGTCTCAACAACAGAAAGCAGAAATGTTTTCTTGATAATATATGTAATTGCGACATTTGCTACATATATACAGACAGGTGACAAATTGAAGGGAAAACTTGGTTAAATGAGTGGAGGAACATAATGAATGGAGATGCCTGCATACAGGTGCACTGCTTAAAACAATTAAGCAATTAACATCCTATCATGCTCTGTGGCAGGTATAAAAATGCTGAACGGGCCCAGTTGACCTTGATTTTGGATTAACATGGCAAAAGGAAAGGATCTACGTGACTTTGAAAGAGGGTTCATTATTGGGGCATGGATGGCAGGAGCTTCAGTCACAAAGACTGCTCAACTTGCTAATGTTTCAATAGCAACAGTGACTAAAGTGGCATCTGCATTTAAATTGGAAAGACATCAGTAAATGGGGTCGGAAATTGTGGTTGAAAGTGCTGTGGGGGGCATTTTCGTTATGTTGTGGGGGGCCTTTTGACATGGTGTAGGTCCACTAGTTTCCACTTAGAGGTAAGAGTCACTGGATGTCATTACAAAGTTATTCTGAGAGATCACCTTTATCCTATGGTGAAATATTCCTATTCTAATAGGAGTGAACTCTTACAGGATGACAATGCCCCCATCCACAGTGAGGGGTCACTGAACGGTCTGATGAGTATGAAAATGATTTGAATCATATACTACAGCCTTCGCAGTTACCAATCCAATCTCAACCCAATTGAACACCTATGGGAGATTTTATACAACAGGTTAGACTGCACTCTCCACCACCATCATCAAAACACCACATGAGGGAAAATGTTTTGGTAGAATGGTGTATAAACAGCTCTGGAAAACATTAAGAGACCACTGCACCTTTTTCTTTCCTTTCCAAAAAAGTTGGAAAGGAAGGTTTTGAGTGAGGAACAGAAGGGTTAAAATTAAGAGACCACTGCAAATTGAACACATATATATTGCTGTATGTATGTGTGTATTTATATGTATGTATGTATGTATGTATATACATACATACATACATACATACAGTGGATATAAAAAGTCTACACACCCCTGTGAAAATGCCAGGATTTTGTGATGTAAAAGAATGAGATAAAGATAAATCATGTCAGAACTTTTTCCACTCTTAATTTGACCTATAATGTGAACAATTCAATTGAAAAACAAACTGAAATCTTCGAGGGGGAAAAATAAAAACCTGACAATAACCTGGTTGCATAAGTGTGCACACCCTCTTATAACTGGGGATGTGGCTGTGTTCAGAATTAACTAATCACATTCAAACTCATGTTAAATAGAACTCATTACACACCTGCCATCATTTAAAGTGATTCTGATTAATCACAAATAAAGTTCAGCTGTTCTAGTAGGATTTTCCTGACATTTTCTTAGTTGCATCTCAGAGCAAAAGCCATGGTCCGCAGAGAGCTTCCAAAGCATCAGAAGGATCTCATTGTTGAAAGATATCAGTCAGGAGAAGGGTACAAAAGAATTTCCAAAGCATTAGATATACCATGGAACACAGTGAAGA
>JACXGI010000979.1:62083-108137 GCA_016801175.1 Esox masquinongy | reverse complement strand
ATGATTGTGTAGCCTACAGAACTAGACTGAGAGACCATTTAAAGGCCTTTGCAGGTGTTTTGAGTTAATTAGCTGATTAGAGTGTGGCACCAGGTGTCTTCAATATTGAACCTATTCACAATATTCTAATTTTCTGAGATACTGAATTTGGGGTTTTCATTAGTTGTCAGTTATAATCATCAAAATTAAAAGAAATGAAAAATTAAAAGAAATGAAATGAACACATGAAATATATTAGTCTGTGTGAAATGAATGTATACATTATACAAGTTTCACTTTTTGAATGGAATTACTGAAATAAATCAACTTTTTGATGATATTCTAATTTTATGACCAGCACCTGTATATGTACATCAGGGTTTTTCCAGCATTCAAAACTCAAAGGCGACAGCCTTCCAAAAATCTTGCATCGCCTCTGTGTTGGCATGGTAAAACATGATTTTGTGCTCATATACAAAATACCAGAGAAACACCAATTTGCAGCTAATTTAACGATAAGAAAAAACTTTTTCCATATTGACAGTGTTGCCAGGTGGGGATGTTTCCTGAAATTGGGCTTTTTTAATGGGCTTTATTTTTGCAGGAGTTTGTGGAGAATAGCCGTTTACTGTCAATTAAATCTGGCAACCGTGCATACAGCACCACACGGGTCCAGACATCGCGGAGATGAGTAACGTCGGAAATCCAAGTGACTCCTAGTTTTACTTTACATCCAAGCATGTCAAAATATTTCAATAAAACGTAATAACCTCAAACTAAATCCAATCCTCTCCTTTCCCGGTGACTTCTAGTAGCCTAGAATTATAGATTTACTATTTAAAGAGAGATGACTCGTGAAAAGACCATCAGATAAGGGTATGTACTGTCACCAAAAACATTAGGCTATATATGCAATATAAAGTGTAAAAAAAATATACAATTAACGTATTTAAGTCACTTAGAAAATAAATATATGAACGTGAAGACGCTGGATCAGCGATGTGGAGATTAACGATGTGGCGTCAAGGCAAGGATGGGGAAAAAATAACGCGATAAGGCGGTAATATATACGGCTCTGTTTCGTTTTTTATGCAAGTCTATAATAACAAGAATATAGCATAACAACGATAATAGACAACAATAATATTCACTGCGATTAATTATATAGCTGATAAGTGATTTCATATTTTTAAATAACATGCTAAAAGGTTTATGTTAAGAATAAATATATTGCTTGTATATTTTGGTTGATATTAGGGAGGACATTTTAGCGTGTGTTAGCTGCTCAAGTGGATATGGACAACAGGGCAGATTTAACACTATAATAGTTGTCTTTTTCAAGTGTGTAGCCACATATTATATAAAGTATATCACAGAGGGGCATCGGGTAGAGTGCAAGGTTTGGGGTACCACCTTTGCCTAATATTGAGAAAACCCCTCTGTATGTATGTATGTATGTATGTGTGTATATATATATATATATATATAGCAGTGTGCTAGCAGTGTGCTCACTATAACGTGTGTTTTTATTTTTTCCATGAGTGAGAAAAATAATTTTGGCGGTTTCATGTTAAATAAAATGTTTGGGATGTCAACACAGCCCTCCTCCGCCGAAAACAAACACCATAGCGGATACGCCCATAAGCAGCCAACTGGGGCAAGGCACCGCGTTTGCAGGCGAATTCCCGCCAGAACAGTGGACGTCCACATCGCGTTTGAAATCACTAACGGAAATAAGGTGTCCCAAGAAATGTATGAAAACTGTGAGATACAATGTGTAGCTGAAGGGGTCATATACGGGGTAAATAAGCTTCTACAAATTGTGAGATACAATGTGTAGCTGAAGGGGTCATGTACGGGGTAAATAAGCTTCTGCAGAAAACACTTCAACAATTTGGGGGCTCGTCCGGGATGAGAAGGAGATACGAATTCGGAAAACTCCACTGACCACGATGGACACTGACGGTTCGCAGCCGGCTCTTATAAGGTAAGCAGAACCTGTTTAATCGAATCTGCATATTCGGCTCATATATCGAAATTCTGAATCTGATGTGTCCTGAATGGAAAGTACTAAATAAAAGAGAGTGAACCTAATAGGTAAAAGGAATAGCGGGTTAGAGGCCCGGGGAGTTTAGATCTCCCCGAATTCTACATCCTGGGTGTGGCAACCCCCATTGTTTTCTGACGAGGGGACAAACTCTGGGTTAAAGTCCCAAGAGAGCTGGGTTAGAGGCCCGGGGAATTGAGGATACCCCGAATTCTAAAGGAAACTCTGGGTTAGAGTCCCAAGAGTACTGGGTTAGAGGCCCGGGGAGTTTGGAACTCCCCGAATTCTGTATTGGGTTAGAGGCCCGGGGAGTTTAAAACTCCCTGAATTCTGTATTGGGTTAGACGCCCGGGGAGTTTGGAACTCCCCGAATTCTGTATTGGGTTAGAGGCCCGGGGAGTTTGGAACTCCCCGAATTCTGTATTGGGTTAGAGACCCGGGGAGTTTAAAACTCCCCGAATTCTGTATTGGGTTAGAGGCCCGGGAACGTAAGATTCCCGAATTCTGTGTTGGGTTAGAGGCCCGGGAAATCAAGATTCCCGAATTCTGAAGAAAAAAAAAAGGTCAAGAATAAATTCTCCACGGAAAGTAGGTGAACCAGTGTCTTATACATGAAAAACCTCCCTTTTTGTACACGGATACCTAACAGTGATAACAAAGTGTCCGAAAGGAGTTGAGGAATAAGTAGTGTATAATTGGGTCATGTCGCTCGGGTGAACTCCATACAGACTGACTGGCTGGTTTACTAATAGGCAGGGAAAGATGGACGGAGAATTCGATAGGGAACTGGACAATGATGGGTAGGGTTCAGTCAACAAGACAGGCTGGGAGAATTTAGCTTCTCAGGTCCAAAATGTGATATGCGCCATATTAAGGGCAGGAAACGACAAAGGGAAGGGGGATGAGGAAGTGAAAATAAGAATGGGGAAGTTGCTCAAAGAGTGTGGCATGAAAGGAAGTGACTGTAAGCCCCTAGGGCCCATGTTGTGGCAGAGAGAAAAAGAGTGTGGGAAGTGAAGAGACGAGGCAAGTAGAAAGAAGAGGGAGTCTAGCATTCTAACTAGGAGACAATCGAGACAGGAAGAGAAACAATTTGAGAAGGGGAGGCAGAAATTATACTCAGGGAGGGGAGAAAAGGGATTCGTGAGAGGCATACTATGCAGCTGAGGGACAAAACGACGGGGAGTAGCAAGGGACACGGGATGTTCCCCCTGGTCCAGATGGCAGGAGGTTACGGGGAACGTTATAAACCACTGGGATTGGGGGACCTATAGGCATTGGTGGATAAGAGGCCACCACTCGGGGAAGGCGATGGTATGTGGCTGAGCCTAGATAAACTCACAGCAGGACAGAGATTAGCGCTAGGCGATTGGAGGGTGGTAGCAGCGAGATGTCTGTCCGCTCAGGTCCTGGGGGAGATAGAACGGCAGGCTCAAGTAGACAGAGATGCTGACGAAACCCCGTTGACCAGGGTAATAGCATCGATTGGCGAGGCCATGAGGGATCGGTTTCCCCTGCCTAACTTGGCATCCGTACCTAAGCTAACCTGGAAGAAGGAACAGCACCCTAGAGAATATTTAGAAACATGCAAAGAGACGTGGACCAAACACACGGGCCACCACCCCGGTAAAGGGGGACTACAACAGGAGTGGTTCCGCAGGGCAGTCTTGGAAGGGCTGCCTGAAAAAAGAAAAGAGGCAATGTTAGGTAACCCCGACCTCCCGGGAAGCGAATCGCATGTATGGGAGAGGCATGTCGTACACCACTTACAGCGCGCTAAGGATGAGGTACATGAGGAGGAGGATAAGGTCAAGGACCTTCAGACCCAACTATTGCGTTTGCAACTGGGGGAAGCCAGACAAAAGATTGATGAGAAAAAGAAAGGGGCCGCGGGTAAACAGATGGTGGCGGGAGTACCCTCCGACCAGGATGTGCCCGATCTGTACCCAGTTCCTCCATGGGCTCCTCAAACACCTCAGGGTGGTGAAGGACTACGTCAGTCGTGGGGGCCTTACGGGGGAGGTTGGGGCGGAGGCAGGGGACGGGGGAGAGGGAGGGGCGTTTCCCAGGGCTACACCCAAACCCACGGCGTGTGCTTCATCTACGGCCAGCCGGGACACTGGGTAAGAGACTGCCCACACAATCCACACAATCCCGAACGGGGACGCGGCCAGGGGGGTCAGAACCGAGGCACCCCACGAGCACCTAACACCCACGCCATACCTCCCCCTCGGGGTCAGTACCCACAGATGGACTGGGGAGAGGGATGGGAGCAGGGGGAACACTCCCCTCAATGACGGTCCCCAGGGAGAGGCCCTAACAGCAGGGGTACTGCTGACCCCATGCTGTCCCTCCAAATCGACCAAAAGACTTTCCCATTCTTAGTCGATACGGGGGCTACATTTTCCACCCTTAACACCCCTCCCGCTTCAGGCAAAATCTCCTCAAAGACAGTGGAGGTAGTTGGTTTTTAGGGGGTTGGCCAGACCCTACCAGTGACTGTACCATTAACCACGACCTTGGGTCTTCAGACTCTTCGCCACCCATTTGTGGTCTCCACCTCAGTGCCTGTTAATCTGCTGGGCAGGGATCTGCTAATGAAACTGGGGGCAACCATCCACTAGGAGAAGGGGAAAACGTGTTTACAGACGGGAGCTGCTTTAGACAAGAGAACAACAGCTTACAGGCAGGTTACGCAGTGGTCCGACAGGTGGGAGAAGGGTTCGAAACGTTACGAGCCGAACGATTAACAGGACAACAGTTGGCGCAGAGAGCGGAGGTCAAAGCAGTGATCGAAGCGTTGAAAATACACAAAGACAAGAAGGTCAATATTTATACCGACTCAGCGTAAGCAGTAGGGGCAGCGCACTTAGAATTAGGACAATGGATGAGGACAGGTTTCCTGACTGCAGGGAACAAACCAATCAAACACAAAACCGAAATGAGAGAGCTGGCAGAGGCGTTAGGGCTGCCAGACAAAGTGGCGATCATAAAATGCAAAGGACATGATACAACCGATAGTTGGGTAGCACGGGGCAACCAGGCAGCCGATCAGGCGGCAAAAACGGCAGCAGGGTACACACAAAGAATGATGCTAGTCAGGGTAGAAGAAGAAGATAGCTGGGGAAACAAAACAGATCAGGAAGAAATTGTGCAACACCAAAAGGGGGCGTCCCTTCAAGAGAAAACGATATGGCACCAAAGGGGGGCGAAGTAGGGGGACTGTGGAGGGGGCCGGACGGCCGAATCATCCTACCCCCTGGGATGCGCGCAGAGAAATTGGCAGAAGCACACGGTCTGGGACATGTGGGGGCAAATTTGTGTCACTGGTGGCATCCGTTTCTGGCAGACATGGTTCGCAATTATGTAAAAACCTGCACAATCTGCACGCATCACAATCCGCGACCCACGATCAAGCCAGAAATGGGCGCATTCCCACTGACCACGAGACCAGGACAGGAAATAGTGATAGATTACACGGACATGGAGGAGGTAGTGAAGGGAAACAGGTACATATTGATGTCTGTGGATACATACACCGGGTGGCCGGAGGCATGGCCGGCCAAAAAGGAAGACAGTCAGACAGTGATAAAATGCCTAATCAATCAGTACATTCCCAGACATGGATTCCCAGAAAAAATACGTTCAGACAATGGAACGCATTTCAAAAATAGCGACCTACAGCAGGTGGAAGCCATGCTAGGATTGAAACATGCATTTGGGACAATGTATCACCCACAGTCTCAAGGTAAGGTGGAGAGAATGAACCAAAATGTGAAACAAAAACTGGCAAAAATCTGTCCACAGACCAAATTGAACTGGGTAGATGCGCTACCACTGGCCCTAATGACAATCAGGTGTTCGATAAATCAGGGCACGGGTTTCAACCCATACGAATTACTGACGAGGGAGACAGTTTCCGGGACCAGGAGCGGGGCCCAGAGTACCAGAGGGGCAACAGCATTCATTGGAGCACAGAGTGTATTTTAATGAACTGCGAGCTCTCGTTTCAGGTTTCTCTGTCCAGGTGGGGAAAAGACAGGCAACCAACGACTGGGGTAAGCTTCCCCAGGCAGAGTGGGTGCTCCTCAGGGTGATCAAACGGAAGTGGTCTGAGCCCAGGTGGACGGGTCCCCACCAGGTGGTCGAGAGGACGTCCCACGCGGTCCGGCTAAAAGGCAAGGGAGAAACGTGGTACCACTGGAGCCAGTGCGCGCCAACAAAGGAACCCGGCCGGTCCCTCACGGAGGTCAGGGACGATCTCGTCAGACCAGACAGAACTTCGGGCTCAGCTGAACTCGAGCACCAGACCCCAGCAGAAGGGGCAGAATAATCCCCTGGTCTGGAAGACATCAGGGTAGTCCACCCCTGAGGCAGAAGAAGGAAGAACAGCCGGCGGGACGAGGATCGAGCCACACCGGGAAGGAGCACTGCCACGCTGAGGGTCAAAGACTCCTGACGTAGAGGTTGCTACAGTCAGCACAATGACGGACAGTCTGCAGAAAATGGGGGTGTGGAGAGATTATAAAGTGACAAAAATATGCAGTGGCGCGATTGTACTAATGGCTTGTGTGTTGTTTACCAGGTACGGATTTCCTAGGTCCACATCTGGTCTCCATTCCTACAGTGAAACGGTCCGCCACCACACCGCCGGTGGATGCCTGCCTCGCTAGATATGGGGGTATCGAAATAGATTATGTTGCGGTTCAAAACAGAATGGCCCTCGATATGCTCTTGGCAGAGAAAGGGGGGGTGTGAGCTATGTGGTGTGCGCTATTTTTGGGGACGTGCTATACTTTTATCCCTACCAACACCGCGCCTGACGGATCGGTGACCAAGGCTTTGGAGGGGCTTAAGACCCTCTCGAAAACGATGCATGACCATTCGGGGGTCAATAACCCGCTGGAGGAATGGATGACCTCGATGTTTGGCCAATGGAAGGGGTTAATCATGTCTGTTCTGTTATCATTAGCTACGTTTATTGCTATAACTGTGACTTGTGGGTGTTGTTGTATTTCCTGCATTAGGGGTTTAGCTATGCGTCTTATCGCTACTGTCATAGAAAAACCGGATGGGGGTCACACGGGACTCATGATGACTCTGTGGACAGCCACGGAGGACGGGGAGGTGGAACTGGACGAGTTGCAAGACTACTCCGAGGAGTGATCTCTTAGACGAGATCAAAAGGGGGAATTGTGAGATACAATGTGTAGCTGAAGGGGTTATGTACGGAGTAAATAAGCTTCTGCAGAAAACAGCAGACAAATGTTTGATGTGACAGGAATAGAGCAGACGCTTGTGCTGTGCATGCATGAGCTGACTGCATCCTGCACCAGACATACATATGGAGGCAGCTAACACCAGGGAGAGAAACAGGAACTATGTGGTGAAAAGAACGATACCAAGAAGGGGAGCAAAGGGTGCAAAACAGGGGCAGTCAGCCCTATAAATACAGCTGCTTGGGTGATAATATTTAGACTCTGATGGACTCGGTTGGACTGTGTGCCACGGAGTCTCCAGATATATCTGTATGCAAAGGTTGAATAAAAGGTGTGTTTTAACGGGTCGTCTCCTGGTGATCTCTTCTCATCAACCAACTCGGGGAAGTGTAGGTAGCACTTCAACAAAACCTTTTGCAAATGTAACCGCTTTGGCACAAGCAATCAGCAAACAATAAACAAATCTAAGCCACGGAGAACAAAATCTGAAGGCAAGTAACATTTATTTTAACAATTTACTCCGAATTGAATTGTCTATGAGGAAGGGATGCTACGAACATCATTGATTTTGACACTAAAGTTTAAGTATTTAGCACGGCTGGCATACCACTCGGATATAACCGACTTCCACTTAGTGAGTACAACAATATATATTGTAGATCTTTCAAAACTGATGTTACGTTCGATATCAAAGATTCGTGGCTTACGTTGAATAAGCAGTTTATTCACTACGATTGAATTTAGTTTTATATTAAAGATTCTGACTTTGATCGTCAATACCTCATCAACGAAACCTGCCAGAAAGAAACGCGTTACATTTTCCGAATATGCTCACGATTGCGAACAAGCAACACAACTTGTTTTTCCATATCGGTTTCAACTACGTTTCAGAGTCAGAAGGTAAAACACTGCTTTGCTATGCTGCGAGGGTTAAGGCACCGTCTTAAAAGTGCACCATTATCTGGTCCTGTTTATGAAAAACGCCAGTTGCTAATGGAAATGTCAACAGCTCGGAACCAATTTAACTTTCAACCATATAACCAACTGATATTAAATCAGGAACAGCTGCCCTAGCATCAACATCCTTTAGCTCTACAATTTTCCCATTTAGAAAATTATTAATAGTTTTCAAAGTTTTTTTAATGACAAATTGTCAATAGTGTAACCCTAGGTCACTGTAGCAAGCACGTCCTGGGCCCATTAGAGGCAAGCAGTCACACAAAAACCAGAGAGTTACAAAAGAAGTCAAGTTTATTATCTGGTTCAATAAATAGAGACACTAAGTACATTTACGTGGACAGGTTGGTTTCCAGTGTCTCAAATCAAAGAAATAAATAAAGCTATACAAAACAACACAATCTCTCGAATCACAACTAAATTATGCTTCCTACAAAAACAGTGTCAAAAGTTTATACAGCCACCTATAAACAAAACACATATCTCCTTGCAAGCGAAGCGAAGTACGCATTGTGAATTATTCCGTATTGAGGAAAACTTTGCTGGCTAAACCTGAAACTTTATACGGTTATTTTGCGACTGTTTCTGGCATTGAATAGTTCATCTTCAATCTCGCCAGCAAGTGCTCAATTCTTATGATTATTCCTAGGAAGTTAGTAGATACTAGTAAGCCTATTACTGGCTAATAAGCTGTTAAAATGGCCAGTGGCAAAAGCAATACAGTTCATCGACGCTATTTGTGGTGGAGGTAAACTTAATAAGAAACATTAGTCAGTTTAACACAATCCTCAATGGAGTCTAGCGACTGCTGAGACGTGTAATGCCGTGGCATAGTGGCCTCTCATGTGCAAGACCTATGTTCAAATCTATTGAGAGCAACGACACTTATTAATTATTTCGGGTAGATTCCACGATTCTCTCGTCTTTTCACTTGATGAAAAAGTTAGTTATCCTCGCCTTTATTGATAGTTATTGTATAAATGCCATTCACGAATGAAAGAAAAAAAGGTACGTTGTTTTGCCAAGAAAGAAAAAAATATGTTCTTATGCCATGAAATGAAATAGCTTTGGCAGATTCGCTAGTAATTGCTCAATTCTTATGACTATTCCAGTAAGTTAGTAGATACCGGTAAAGCTTAATACTGGCTAATACGCTGTTAAAACGGCCAGTGGCAAACACAATACATAGCCGCTATTTGTGGGGGTGGTATACTTAGTCAAACTTAGTCAGTTTAACTGTATCAATGTCATTCACAAATGGCCAATTAACTATTAAAACGGCCAGTGGCAAAAGAGGATTTTTTTCTGGATAGAGAGAAGAGGCTATACTGACACCTGGCAAATGTACAGCTCTGTGGTGTAGTGGTTAACGACACAGCCTTTCATGTGGGCAACCCAGGTTTGAATCTCCAGGTAGCAAGATTTTCTATTGCGGGCCAGCTGAACTAGGCTTGCCTGGTTTCTTGTTGATTGTAATGATCAACATAATTGAAATCATAGACTAAACCAAGCATTTGCTTAAAGGGATAGTTCATCTAGAAATCATATTTATCTAAAAATTCACTTACCAAAAGTTAATCCAGAATGGACAGAGTCATTTTTTCTAACCCTCTGTTATTCATCTCTGTCCCGGCCTGTAATAGGCGTTCTGAGCATCGTCCAAATTCAAGAATGGAAACTGTTCATCCCACTACAGCAAAGCTGCATTGCAAGCGGAAAACTACTCAAAAACACTTCAGACTACATTTAGCAATCTGTCAGGGTAGCGTCAATTTCTTTTAATCTGTACACTGACCAAACAGCCGGCGGAATTTGGTCAATCTAAACCGGCACCAGCGAACTATTTCCTACAGCCACTCACACACCTTCTGTTCTTCTGCGATGACGTATTTGGGGTGGGAGTGAACTTTAACCTCCAGAAGCTACGCGAGGTGAGAGTTTCTCTAGCTTGCCCATTATCGTGAATATCCTCGATGGACTTCAGTTTTAGGTTTACAAGGGGTTTAGCAGATTAGCTCAATTCAGATTAGGGGTGGGACGATATGAGAATTTCATGCCACGATTATCCTAGCCAAAATTATCCAGATTTACGATTTTATCCCGGTTAATAACAATCCCAGTAACAATTCTGGTTTCTAGCTCAAATTGGTTGATCGGATATTCTTCCATTATATAAATATTGTTCTTGTGCATTTAAAAAGCCATTACAATAAAATAATATCAAAGTAGGTTTTTAATAATAAACTAATACTACAGTCGTGGCCAAACGTTTTGAGACACAAATATTAATTTTCACAAAGTCTGCTGCTTCAGTGTCTTTATATATGTTTGTCAGATGTTACTATGGTATACTGAAGTATAATTACAAGCATTTCATAAGAGTCAAAGGCTTTTATTGACAATACATTAACTTTATGCAAAGAGTCAATATTTGCAGTGTTGACCCTTCTTTTTCAATTCCTCTGCAATCCGCCCTGGCATACTGTCAATTAACTTCTGGGCCACATCCTGACTGATGGCAGCCTATTCTTGCATAATCAATGCTTGGAGTTTGTCAGAATTTGTGGGTTTTTGTTTTGTCCACCCGCCCCTTGAGGATTGACCACAAGTTCTCAATGGGATTAAAATCTGGGGATTTTCCTGGCCATGGACCCAAAATGTCTATGTTTTGTTCCCCGAGCCACTTAGTTATCACTTTTGCGCTTCTGGCAAGGTGCTCCATCATGCTGGAAAAGGCATTGTTCGTCACCAAACTGTTCTTGGATGGTTGGGAGACGTTGCTCTCGGAGGATGTGTTGGTACCATTCTTTATTCATGGCTGTGTTCTTAGGCAAAATTGTGAGTGAGCCCACTCCCTTGGCTGAGAAGCAACCCCACACATGAATGGTCTCAGGTAGGGCTGCAACAACTAATCGATAAAAATCGATAACATCGATAATCAAAATTGTTGGCAACGAATGTCATTATCGATTAGTTGGGTCTACAAGAGACGGGGAAAAAAATATATATTTTGAAAGATAGCGGAGGCTGAGATTGCGGATGCTACACTGAAGTGACGTCCCAAACGACCCAAAACGAAAGAGAAACCATCAACCAGGATTGTCAAAAGAAGCCTAAGACAAGGAGTTTGGAGCCGCAGACGAAGCCCAAAAAAGCAACGCCGTTTTACGCACACACTTAAGTAGGTGTACTGTCTAAGGATGAGAGAGTTTTGTTTGCAAAGAACAATGAATTATTTGTACTAGCCACTGAACTAATTTGGGAAGGGGAAACAATCACTGCTGTAGTAGTAGCCGGTAGCAGCCCAGATGTACAGTAGGCAGCAATGCTAGACAGTAGATGGGGAAGTTACATTTTAACTTGCGGCTTTCTGAAAAAAAAGAAAGCCAACGTCGCTTATAATAAGCGGACAAAAAAGTGAAAAGTATTGGACCAATTTGTTCAAGAATTATACGAAAACTGTTGGTTGCAAAAGTTGCAAGGCAGAACTCTCATGACACGGGAGCACGCTGCAATGTTTGAGCATTTAAAGAGAAAATACGTTGTAGCCTTGATGACAGAAGATGAAGAGGGCTCTACACGGTATGTTTATATAATGCAAATTCGTCATTTATTTTAGTTTGTATTCATTGAGTTACGTTTTTAATTGAGAAATAGTTACTCTTGAATGCATGGCTGAGCTAACGTGAAGTCAATTTGAGCACGTTGAGTTTGTGTGTAGTTGAGCAGCTAGCTAAGCATTCAATGATGGCTTTTATTGTTATAAAGAAAATCTGAGTGCTGCCATCATAATATCCTGCTGCTAAAATATGCTAATGAGTCTTGTTTGGCCATCACTAGCCTGGAATGCTTTTCCAACATTTTCAGCAGTCTTGAAAATGATATTATGGTAACACTTTAGTTTTTGCACGTTTGTTTTTGCTTTATAACTACTGCCTACAGTTGTTTTTTAATGAAGGCACTGTAAAAGGATACGAAAAACATTTTATTTAAAAAAAATAACATTTATTTTAAATAAAACACTTGCATTTATTTCTGGAATGTATGTATTTTTTCTATTCTGATCAATCGAAGTAGTAATCGACAGATTAATCGATTATCAAAATAGTCTAGAGACTAGGGCTGCAACTAATAATAGTTAGTTGCAGCCCTAGTCTCAGGATGTTTTACTGTTGGCTTTACACAGGACTGATGGTAGCGCTCACCTTGTCTTCTCCGGACAAGCTTTTTTCCGGATGCCCCAAACAATCGGAAAGGGGATTCATCAGAGAACATTCCTTTACCCCAGTCCAATCCCTGTACCTTTTGCAGAATATCAGCCTGTCCCCGATGTTTTTCCTGGAGAGAATTGGCTTCTTTGATGCCCTTCTTGACACCAGGCCATCCTCCAAAAGTCTTCGCCTGACTGTGCGTGCAGATGCACTCACACCTGCCTGCTGCCATTCCTGAGCAAGCTCTGCACTGGTGGTGCCCCGATCCCAAAACTGAATCAATTTTAGGAGACGGTCCTGGCGCTTGCTGGACTTTCTTGGGCATCCTGAAGCCTTCTTCATAACAATTGAACCTCTCTCCTTGAAGTTCTTGATGATCCGATAAATGGTTGTTTTAGGTGCAATCTTACTAGCAGCAATATCTTTGCCTGTGAAGATATTTTTTGTGCAAAGCGATGATGACGGCACGTTTCCTTGCAGGCAACTATGGTTAACAGAGGAAAAACAATGATTCCAAGCAATACCCTCCTTTTTGTTCAAGTTCAAAAGTTCAAAAGGTTTATTTGTCATTTGCGATAACAAGTTACGGGAATGAAATGCTTGGTTTTCCTACTCCCGACAGTGCAGTTAAAAGTTAAAAAGTAACAGTAATTATAATTTTAAAAATAAGATGAAACAATCAATCAGTAATAACACTATACAAAAACACACATCAATAATAATAACTATACAACCGTAGTGCAATGTAAAAGTGACAGGTGTGCATGACATAAGTGGCAGATGTGTATGATATAAAGTGACAGGTGTGCATGGACTATGGATGGAAGGGAAGAGGGGTTCCCGAATTGAGCAGCCTTACAGCTTGTGGAAAGAAGCTGTCCCGTAGCCTGTTTGTTTTGGACTGAATACTCCTGTAACTTCTGCCTAACGGCAGCTTGGTAAACAGTCCATGGCATGGGTGGCTGGGATCTGTAATGATCCGTTTGCTCCTCCTCCTACACCTCTCTGTGTAGAGATCTTGCAGGGATGGCAGGTCAGACCTTGTGATGCTCTTTGCTGTTTTAATCACCCTCTGAAGTGCTTTGCGGTCGAGAGCAGTGCAGCTGCCATACCAGGCGGTGACACAGCCGGTCAGGATACTCTCGATAGTGCATCTGTAGAAGTTGGTGAGTATCCTGGAATCCATGCCAAATCTCCTTAATCGGCGTAGGAAGAAGAGCCGTTTCCTGGCCTCCTTCACCACGACGTTAGAGTGATGAAACCAGGTCAAGTCATCGCTGATGTTGACCCCGAGGAACCTGATGTTGTGAACTCTCTACTGCAGACCAATTGATGTGTATGGGGGCGTGGTCTCCCCGCGCTGCATCCTGTGATCAACAATCATCTCCTTCGCTTTGCTGATATTGATCTGTAGGTTGTTATCCTGACACGAAGTCAGTGACCTTATCTCGTCTCTATAGGCTGACTCGTTGTTGTCAGAGATCAGGCCTATGATGGTGTCTTCAGCAAACTTAACAATGGTGTTGGAGACGTGAGTTGCCAGGCAGTTGTGGGTGAAGAAAGAGTACCAGTGCGAGCTCAACACACAGCCCTGGGGGGAGCCAGTACTGAGAGTCAGTGAGGAGGAGGTGGCGTTGCCCATCCGCACCACCTGGGGTCTGCCCGTCAGGAAGTTCAGGATCCATCTGCACATAGAGGGGTCGAGACCCAGATCCCTGAGCTTAACCACCAGCTTGTGGGGCGCAATGGTGTTGAAGGCTGAGCTATAGTCAATGAACAGCATTCTCACATATGTGTTCCTTTTGTCCAGATGAGAAAGTGCAGAGTGGAGGGTCAGAGCAATGGCGTCCTAGCCATCAAAGCACTTCATGATGATTGGTGTGAGTACTACGGGGCGTTAGTCATTCATGCAGAGGATTTTTTGATTTTTGGCACAGGAACAATTATGAACTTTTTGAAGCAGGTGGGGACCACTGACTGACGTAGCGATAGGTTGAAGATATCAGTAAAGACATCAGCCAGTTGGTCAGCACAGACCTTGAGAACACGGCCTGAGATGTTATCTGGTCCAGGAGCCTTGCAGATGTTAATCCTTTTTAGGGCTTTACAGACGTCTGACCTGGTCAATTGGAAAGGGCAGCCGTCCTGGTCCATTTGAGTATCCATGCCAGGGATGATGTTCTCAAAGCGAGCATAGAAAGAGTTCAGTTCCTCTGGGAGAGAAGCCGACACTTCCCCCACACTACCTGTATTGCCTTTATAGTCAGTGATGGTTTTCAGACCACTCCACATGTTGCTGGTATTGGAGCCCTTTTAAAGCTTCCAGTCTCTTATTCTAACTCAATCAGCATGACTGAGTGATCTCCAGCCTTGTCCACGTCAACACTCTCACCAGTGTTAACGAGAGAATCACTGACATGATGTCAGCTGGTCCTTTTGTGGCAGGGCTGAAATGCAGTGGAAATGTTTTTTGGGATTAAGTTCATTTTCAGGACAAAGAGGGACTTTGCAATTCATTTCAATTAATCTGATCACACTTCATAACATCCTGGAGTAGATGCAAATTGCCAACATTGAAACTGAGGCAGCCGACTTTGTGAAAATTAATATTTGTGTAATTCTCAAAACTTTTGACCATGACTGTACAACATGTACATCTCTAAGTATATATGGTTGCCAGCTTCATTGAAAGTACATTGCAGAGGATGTGTAGTGGCATTCAGAGAGAGATGTGCTCCACCAGTTAAATAAAACAAGTAGTCAGGAACACTTTGGTAACTGGCAAGAGATCTTTCAAGTCACTCTTCTGAGGATCAGGGGTGAAAGTAAATTTAATTTCTTACCGGTACTGACCTGTGGGTGCATGCACTTCTGTGGACATTTTATGTGCCTTATTAGCTAACAATAGGCCTATGTGCAATGCAAAATGCATGTAGAATGTATGATGAATATATGTTGAATACATTTACTTTACTGAAAATACATTTCAGGTATCAAAATGTATTCCACCATTTATTTAGAAATGTCAAAATGTATAAATACATTTCAATTGAATTTCAAAACAATTAATGTTCACAGTCCAAAATGACATTCATGTAAGACTTGTTATACATTTTCAGATCACAACAGACCTGAAAATGATTTTACCTTTATTTCAACAAGAACACAAACTGAGACCAAGATCTCTTTTACAGCTAAACACAGTGTTATTCCCTTAGAGGTATCAGGTGTTAGTGGCTATTGGGACTGGCAAGGAGTGTGGGGTCCCTTAGGTGTAACCCAGGGATGAGGTTTTTGCTGAAATCAATATTATATTGCAGCCAATAATATGACCACATTTTCTAAACAAATGCAGCACACCTGTCTTCACACAGTGAACAACACTTTCAAAATGTTCATCATGAGTGACATATTGATGACATCACTTTTAGGTGTTGAAATACATATATACATATACATATACACATATACACATATATATATATATATATATATATATATATATATATATATATATATTTATTTATAGAAACGTATCTATAAATATATATATATATATTTATAGATACGTTTACCAAATGTATTTCATTTTGGAGTCACCAATATACTCTAATGTACTGCAGCAACCTTGGTAAGATCACAACTCGCCCCTCTGGAGCAGATGTCCTTGTTTGGAGACATGGCCTGCAAACAAGAATATCTGCAAACAAAAATAAATTTCCCAATTGTATTGTAAAATATATTTAGCATGTATTTTCCAAATCATTTTCAAATGCATCTCCAACATTTTTTGATACATTTTGTGTGCATTTGGTAATATATTTGTAAATGTTTTCTAAATGTATTAATTACATTTCCTTAAATACATTAATTGGCCAATTTTTGTTATTTTTAAATGTATCTAAAAAATGTTTTAAAACATGTTTAAAATGTATTTATTTTCCGTATGGGCGTAATTCTTGAGGGACGTTCATTTTAATAACTAGCCTACTATCAGACACCCCCACACACCTTTATAGCCCTACACATGTACACAGGCCAGGATGGCCTAATTTGGGCCCAAGCAATATCCTATTCAAGAAATAAATGAAAGCACACACATTAGAGGGTGAGCGATATGCATTTATAATACACACACTCTTGGCTCCACGTTTTAAAATAGGAATTTCTTTATGAAATTACTAAATGGTAGATCATGAGAAATCTGAGACTGGCCAAGCTATAATATAAAATGCATTTGCAACATCAATGGCCATTGCCAGACAGGTTACAACAATTTTGTGGACTTAATGCAGCCTTTTTGTCTTTCGGGTCCACATTTCTATCTGATATCCAAATTATCTGACAAAATTAAGATCTGATTATCCCTCATCCCTGGCATATTTCGAATTGGATATGGACGATTTTAGCTACCAGTCGGATTGGGTATTGATTTTACAACAAATCAGATGGATATTTTGGGTGTCGGATAAAAATGTCACGGATACAGTTTGGCAGGGATATACATTTCCTGATCCCACAAAGACCTTGACTGTAGGACACTTTCTTGGCGGACAGTGAAGCACATTTAAGTGGTTCTAAGACGTTTATTCTTCCTCCGGGAAGAGACCGATAATAGGCTGATGTAAATAATGGGTCTTTTCGTAATTTAAGACTGCATTCTTGCAGTAGAGTTTGGAGAAAATTCTCTATACAATACAATTAGTGAGATATGCACTCCACCAGTTAAATAAAAGTAGTCGGGAACACTTTGGTGACTGGCAAGAGATTTTTCAAGTCACTCATCTGAGGATCTGGGGTGTAAATAGATTTCATTTCTTACCAGTATTGACCTGTGGGTGCACGCACTTAGCTAATGACAGGCCTATTTGATGTGTCTATATATCTACAATAAGTCAGATAAACATCGACTTAATTTTATTTATTGTGTTTGTCTTCAGATGGCTGCAAGAAAGGACAAAAGAAAACTCATGGCCAAACTGAAAAGGTTGACATTAAAACAATTTCAACAACTTCAATGCCTCCTGGGGAGGAAGATTCATGATAATAGTGTTAGGAATATGGGAGTGAAAGACACTGTAAGATTACTAATGAAGAAATACGGTGAAAACGCCAGTGACATTATATCCGAAATTCTAAATCACTTAAAACACAAGAGAAAACAGAGACAGATTTGTCAGGGTGAGTATCTGCATTATATCTCAATTGTATGAGTGAGCCTACTGTACATGTAAGCACTAAGGCACAAGGGTGTGTGGTTTATGGCCAGTATAACACAGCTAAGACCTGGTCTCAGGCACGATCCATCGCAAAGTGCCTGGACACAGAGCTTAGCCATGTTATACTAGAATTATTCCAAAATTAAAACAGATGCCTCACTGTACTCATAAACCGGTTACCAATGTAATTAAAGCAGTGGGAAGTGACGTCAATGTCATGGTATCCGGTCTCATATCACGGCTATCAGTCAATCCTCATTCAAGATTCTAAACACCCAATTTCTAAACAATATATAATGGATTCTATGCTAGCCATTGTTACAGTACCCTTTACTATTTTTTAAGATATTACTGGGTGGGTGGACTCCATTTAGAATAAAAAACATCTGTATGTTCATCATATTGCAACAGTAACTTTAATTGCCTTTATCATTCAAGGCTTTTTTATATCCTATGGTCTATATCATGTCTCTTGAACTTAAAATAAGCCTACCCATGAGTATGCTTTATTGTAAGCTTTCTAGTCAGTGATAAATTATACAGGTACTCCTTTTCATATGACAAAGAGAATCGGACATCAACTGCCAGTGCTGTGGAGAACGATGACAAACAGGTAATACGAAAGTGTTGGTAAGCATTACTTGCAGCAAAAGCAATTCTGAATGTTTCTTTATATGTTTTAGGCAATTTAGGGGCATAGAGTTTGGAGTTTTCAGACCAATCAGACTTACATGAGCTAATAATTCTGAGTAAATTATACAAACATAATAACAGTCTGTGCAAATTTGACTTAACAAACAACCATTCAGATAGCTTTGGCGAGAACCACGCTTCCCAAAAATCTGAAAGTATGTGTGACAACAGCAACGGTGCTCGAAAGTCAAATTGAAACATGCATTCCACAGTTTATTAGATACCTTTTTATAACACTAGTAAAAGTATAAGGGCTTGTTTACATTACGAGAGGGAGACTAAAACGCTGTATAGACTTATCTTAGTTTGCATAATCATTTCCATAGCTTTTGAATTTACACCGGCATGTTTGAGACTTACCATACAGGATTCAATCGCAGGAAAATGAAGCAATATGCATGCGCCCTGCACAGAAACGTGATACATTTCCGACACAATTGTCTTCACACATGCATAACTCTGGGGGGGCTCTATTGAAAATGTGGTGTCTCGAGCTATTGATGTCTTCAAGTTTACACTTGCAGATAGTCTTCTTCGATACGTCTCCGAAAATGTAGCGTAATGTAAACAAAGCCCTAATATTAGGAATTGTTTTGCTGAACCGCTGGGAATTTTTCACGGCACACCAGTTGAAAACCAGTCATTTATCACATGCGGTAATTAGGTTTAGCTGTCTGCTCTTTATAATCGAATGCCTTCTCCTTCATTTGGAGCATGGACACTATTGTTAATGTCCTCATCTTTGTTCCTGATCACCCTCCCTATTTACTGTACATTCCTCCTTCCCTCATGTGTTTGCTGGTCATTGTTTGTACCCTGTTCAGATCTTAACATTCTTGTTCCTGTACCTTGTTTTGTTGAGTTACTTTAAGTCCTCCATTCTCCCTGCGTCGTCCTCCATTCTCCCTGAGTCGTCCTCCATTCTCCCTGCGTCGTCCTCCATTCTCCCTGCGTCGTCCTCCATTCTCCCTGCGTCGTCCTCCATTCTCCCTGCGTCGTCCTCCATTCTCCCTGCGTCGTCCTCCATTCTCCCTAGCCCCCCTGTCCGTTCGTCTCGTGGCTTGGGATCCAACGTCCTCTCTTCCTCCGTTTTTCGTTAATGCCCTAACCTGTATTCCTCCTTCCCTCCTGTTTGCTGGTCATTGTTTGTACCCTGTTCAGTGCATAGATCTTGTTTCTGCGTCTTGTTTTGTAACTTTGATTTACTTTGATTAAAGTACACTGTTCTCCCTGCTGCACCAGTGTTCCATCTCCCTTGTGACACTGTAATTTTTTTCCTACCCTATACACCAAGGTGATGGGTGTGACCTGTCCATCTACAGTCACCCATGTCGGAGGAACACTTGCTGAAAACGGAGATGCAAATGGAAATTCCATAACGGCAGTTAATGGAAGCACTGTATTTAAACCAACAATATCTGGATGTTCAATTTATGGGAACCTGATCATAAATGAGATCAAAAGTATTTCTGGTAAGAGAAACCAATGTCAGTACCTTTTGGGCAAAAGATGAGTGAATTGCTGTTGCTATGCATACCTAGTTTATTGTGATAGTTATCACATGTTTATTTTCTCTAGACCAAGATAAGGAGGACAGTCAGATAGTAGTGGACCCTGGCTCTAATCTGGTAATGAAAAAGATTGTTTGGATATCTTTGTATGATTTATTTATACAATTTTTATATGGTTATTCAATTATAATCCAGCATGACATGACGTCTGTTTTAGAAAAGGTGTAAATCTTAATGTCTGTGTTAATTCCTATAGGAAGCGTTTAATGACCACCGCAAGAGGATGGAAGAAAGTAAGTACAATTGAATTATTGCATCTGAGAAATATAGATTATTACTAACCAAAATAACACATTTGTTGTAAATTTCTTTCTCTTTCTAAAGACATCCTTCACATCAAAGACAAAATTAAAGTATTCCAGAAGATTAGGTGTGGAACCATACTAGAGGGTATTGCAAACCAAAGCACATCAGCTCTTAACAAGGTGTTCACCGAGTTGTACATCGTCACCTGTGATTCTACCAGCATCAATGAGGAACACGAGGTGTGGCATGCTGAGACTGCACACCTCAGAGACGCCTCGAAGGCCTCCATTATAAAATGCCAAGATATCTTCAAACCTGATGAAGACAAAATTATCAGAACTGTGGTGACAAAGGGAATCGCCGGCATTGGTAAATCTGTAGCTGTTCAGAAGCTGAACTTAGACTGGGCCAACGGAAAAGCAAATCAAGATCTAGATTTTGTTTTCCTTCTATCTTTCCGGAATTTGAATTTGATAAATGACGAGTACAGTCTTAATAATCTTCTCGAGAAATTCTACCCTCAACTAAAAGAAATAGAATTTTTTGTGTATGATGAACGTAAGATTCTGTTCATTCTTGACGGACTGGATGAAAGCAAACTGCGACTGGAGTTCGATGAAAACAGGCTGAATCTGACATCTGTGTCTGAGTCTGCTCCACTGGACATTTTGCTAATAAACCTCATTGCTGGGCCTCTTCTACCTAATGCTTTAATATGGATAACCTCCCGTCCGGTAGCTTCCAATCAGATCCCTTCAAAGTATATTGATCGAGTTACAGAGATCCGAGGGTTTAATGATGCTCAAAAGGACGAGTACTTTCAAAGAAAAATCAGCGATCCTGAGACGGCCAGCCACATCATCTCATGCATAAAAAAATCCCAGAGCCTCTACATCATGTGTCATATACCGGTGTTCAGCTGGATGGCTGTAACTGTGCTTCAAGATATACTGCTTAAAGGCAACAAGGATAGTCCAAATCCTCAATTTTTGCCTACAACCATCACTGAGATGTACATGCACTACTTAAGGATCCAAACCGATATCAGTTTTCAGAAACACCGATCTACACCTGCAGGTGGCACCCAGTGTAGTTTGATGTCAAACAAAGACATAATTTTAAAATTGGGAAAGCTAGCATATAACAACCTGGAAAGTCAAAATGTGCTTTTTACAGAACAGGACTTGAGTGACTGTGGTATTAGTGTCACGGAAGCTGCTACCTGCCCAGGCCTCTGTACGGAACTTGTAGAATTTGAGAATGGACTCTATGAAAAGAAACTATATTGTTTTGTCCACTTGAGTGTTCAGGAGTTTTTTGCTGCTCTATACGCATTTCATGAATTTGAAAATAACATGTTTGACTCACTAAAGGCCTTACTCAGAAAGAAGAACGGAAGGTCTAGGATTGATTTTCTCAAAGGTGCCATTGACTGTGCACTGAATAGTAAAAATGGTCACCTGGACCTTTTCACACGCTTCCTTGTTGGGATCTCTCATGAGTCCAGCCGGGACATCCTTCAAGGCATTTTGGAGAAAAAAAACAGCAGTTCAGAATGCCACAAAAAGTTAATTAAATACATCAAGAACTTAAAAAGAAAGGACCTCTCCCCAGAGAGATGCATTAACTTGATCCACTGTCTGCTTCAGCTGAAGGACCAAAGCATTCTACAAAAGGACAACAATGAAGCCTCTACAGACACACCGCTTACTCCATTTCAATGCTCCCTCTTGGCATATAAGTTCATTATATCAGAGAAGCCACAAGAGTTTGACTTCAGGAATAAAAAAACACCAGATGAGGGTTTTTACAGACTGGCTCCCGCTTTGCTGTCTTGTACTGCGGCATTGTAAGTATCACTACGATTTGAGTAGCATTATCGAACATGTTTAGGTGTATGTTGGGATGTGCAAATTTACATAATTTTAATAGCAATTTTGAACTTGATCTCTTTCGTAGGCTCAACTTTTGTCAAATCACACCACTGCAATGTGCAACTTTGGCCTCAGTGCTTCGATCTGAGTTCTCCCGTCTGACAGTCCTAGATCTGGGCTGCAACAACCTTGGCGATGCAGGGGTGAAATGCCTCTGTGATGGTTTGGGGCACCCCAACTGTAAGGTGGAAACTCTGAACCTCAGCCACAACAGTGTGGAAAGTGAAGGTGTCAAGGAACTCTGCGTAGTTCTGACACGTCCCAAGTTACAACTTCTGACTTTGGACCTCAGCTGCAATGACATTGGGGACTCTGGGTTGGAGTTTCTTGCTTATGCTCTCCATGATGGTTGTATGCTGCAGGTTCTGAGGTATGTGCAGCAGTACAGATACGGACATTGACACATTTGGAATGGTTTTACTTAATTCACTGCAATGAATGCCAAGCTAGACTTTGGATATACTGGGGAGTTTCCACATTTTTTATTTTTTTCATTTACAGGCTATCTGGCTGTTCGATCACATTGTCTGAGGATGTGAAATCTGTCCTTGAAATAGCTTTGAGGTCAAATCCCTTCCAACTAAAAGAGCTAGATCTGAGCTACAATCCCATCAGAGGCACTGTTGTGGATTTGCCACTACAGCTAAATCTGATGTGAGTTAGATTAGAAGTACAAATGTGCTTTTAAGTCAAATATTAATGTGTAGTGCTAAATATTGACAGATTACAACATGCAATTTATTCAAATAAACAATTGAATTAACAAATGAAACCATTTTGTTATTAGCCTTAGCTTCCTAGTGCTGATATTACCCATCCATGTTTGAACTTTTCCAAGCTTTCATTCATTATTCTTTATTTTGTTTCTTTCAGCATGGACCCCAGAACAGAGAGCAGGAATAAACAAGGCCTCTATAAATGTAAATACATATCAAATGTATCATTCTTACCTCTATGTACAGTGATTGACAATGTTTTTTGTAGAACAATTGACATGTTGGAAGACTATGCACCAAATTATAAATATTTCAATTGTTATAGCAAAGCTTGTGTTACAGGTAATCAAAATGTATCCTAAAATGTCCACATTTCAGATGCATATGAACTCACACTAGACCCCAACACAGTGAACAGTCTCCTACTTCTGTCTGAGGAGGACAAGAAGGTTACTTGTCTGAGCACCATGCAGCAGTATCCCAACACTGAAGAGAGGTTTGATACATGCAACCAAGTGCTATGTAAAGAGAGCCTCTGCCTGCAGCATTACCTGGAGGTAGTGTCTACACGATGTTCGAGTAGGTGTGGCCTACAAGCGAATAAAAAGGAAAGGGTTCAGTGATTGTGTTAGACTAGGACACAATGCAGATTCTTGGGCGTTGTATTCTTCAGACTGTAACAGCTATGCACAGCACAACAATATTTTACACAGCTTACATATCCCTAAATTCAAAGCAGGTGCGCCTTATAGAGTAGGAGTGTTTCTGGATTGGCCAGCTGGAATTTTGGCTTTTTACATGGTCAAAAATGGGAAACCAGTCCCTCTGTATGCATTCTATTCCAAATTCAGTGAGCCCCTTTATTTTGCAATTCGACTAAACACTCTGAATGCAACAGTCTCTGTAAACCTGTAGTTTCTTGCCTACGTAGTCTTAAATAAAGTAGTTGTGGTGTAACAGGATGTACGATCTTGTATTCAACTGGAAATCCCCTGGCTTAAATACAAAGGTGTGTAACAGTTGTTTGTCAACCACCAAAAGTAAGTAGTTAGATAATACATTATTAGATGTTCATATTTTACACATAATGCATGCACCCACTACTTATGTCGCTCTGGATCATCTTATGACTTAAAGGGACACTGTGTTGAATCGTACCGCTAAAAGTTGTTGTAAACATTGAATTCAAACACTTACAAATGGCCCCTTTAAATGTAGTCTGAGCTCTAGGATTTTTTGTTTGACAGTGAGTTGGCCAGATCACCAACTACGCTTACCTTTTGGAGACCTACAGTGGGTAAAGAAAGTCTGAAGGATTTTACTGTTTTAATCCTGTTCTGTGTAACACATGAGTGAAAAAGGACAGTGAATTTGTGAACCTTGATAGTAGAACGGTCTGCTGAATCTCTGTGAACCAATTCCTTGTGTAATTTGTGGGTAATGTGTGAACCTGGTAGGAACTTGGCCGCATGCTACACTGCTTTGATTGGCAATGCCTGAGCAATAGAACAAATTTAAAATGGTCTACACCAGCCTTTTAGTTGTTTGTCACCTTTTGCCTTCATGTACTATAAAGGACAGCCTTCCTCTCTAAGGAGAAATAGGTTTGACCTTGTATGTATGGGGCAATGAAGGCTTGAAATTTCAATGTCTCCATTGGATTCTTGGTAGCCTCTCAGATTAGTCTCCTCCTTGCCCGGTCATCCAGTTTGGGGGGATGGCCTGATCTATGGTGGGTGGTGCTGTACACCTTCCACTTAATAATGGTCTTAACTGTGCTCCAAGGGATAGACAAAGCCTTTGAAATGTTTTTTTTTTATATCCATCACCTGACCTGTGCCTCTCCACAACTTTATTTCAGATCTTTTGAAAGTGCCTTTCCACCCATAGTGGATTCTTTGCATTGAATTGCACTACTAAGCAGTGGAGATATTGTGGGTTATTGTGTGTAAATAAAGCTTGAAAAAGTTTGATTTTGTGTTTTCATATCAGGCTGTAAGCTGGGAGGAAAACAGCAACATAGTAAGTCAAAATATGAATATTTTGAAAAGGAGTGGTGACTTTCTATACTCACTGCAATAAACATCTCGTCTCCATGTGCTTATCTTTTGTATTCAATAGAGATACCCCATGTAATAGGAGTAGACAAATTCCATCCTTAAAGGCCTAAACACTTGCTTTGGCTTCTGTGAGTTGATTGCACTTACCAGGTATCCCAGGTCTAAATTAGTCCCTGAATAAGAGAGGATGAAAACCAGAAATGTTTTGGCCCGAAAGGCCTGGTGTTACCTACCCCAGCCCTTTAATTTTGAAGCCAATAAAAAATTATTGGACATGATCCAGAAAGTAGGGAGGAGTTTCCCAGTGTGTTGAGACAGATTTTGTCTCAGACTGATTAGGCAAGAGTCAAATTTAAAGTATTTTTTCTTTAATGATGCGCCACATGTAGCTTTTAGGTTGAGCTAATCATATCTAAACTAAATACACCCCCCCCACAATAAAAATTATATGGTGGAAATATCTTCTAGCCATGCTTACAACAAACAATTATTTTACTTTCCTTGAGGAGGATTGAACCAGTCCAGACCTTTGAAGAAGGTCCGATAACTTAAATGCAGCCTTTTTTTTCTCATATAGACAGGGTGTGTCATGTCTTTAAGGGGGTGGGGTTAACACTCCCTTTTCATCATTGCTATTCTTATCCCCCTTTTCTTGGTTGTTCAGGGCCCTTTTAAATTCCAGGTTAGGGCTTGGCTTTGTTCCGTTCTCTTTGGTGACCTCTGACCCAGGACAGGGCTGCATGGACTGAATGACGTGCTGCGCAGTCCACTGTTCCTCCCGCAGTGTGTGGTCATCAAGGGTAAACTGGCCCTGTTTGGTCCGAATCAGCTCCCTCACGTGGGCACAGGATGAGAGGGCTTTTCCTAGGTCATCAACCAAGCTTCTGATGTAAAACCCACCACCGCATTCAACGTCAAGAGTGAAAAGGGGAGGTGTAAATTCTTGTAGCGACAGGTTATACACAGTGACTGGCCTTGCAGGTTTGGCCTCCACCTCGTGACCTTGCTTCAGCAGAACAGACAGGCGCTTTCCGTCCTTCTTCAGCGCAGAATAAAGTGGAGGAACCTGCATGATTTCCCCAGTGAACTGCTTCAGTTTGTCCTCAAAGGCTTCCCTGGTGATGTGGTCATAGCTCTTCTCATTAACTACTTTGCCTGTGGCATCCAGGGTGTCTGTGGCTTTTCCCAACTCTCCAACGGCCCTGTATTTCTTTGAACCAGCCAGCATAGTACTGAGCATCTTTGTTCCATTTCCAATCCCGACAACAAGCACACCAGAGGCCGCACTGTCCAGAGTCCCACCATGTCCCATTTTTAGAGCTTGCTTTTTCCTCTTTCTAGGGTTAGGATCTTTCACACCCGCCTCTTTGAGAAGTGCCTCTTTAAGCGAGTTTAACACATCTGCAGACGTAGGTCCTTCCTTCTTATAAATAGCAAAGAGTCCATTTAAAGATTGTAGTCTGGATAAAGAATGTTTCGGTACAGGAACGCTAGTTAATGATGCAGCCATGCTTGCTTTCCAAAACAACCCGACAACGGCGCAAGTTGATGACACTGGTAGAAAAAAACACTTCCGTTTAGAAATGCGTCATCATCAACGACTACCTGCCATAGAGATAGAAAGACGCATTATCAGTTTCAGTTTGCAGGTTAAGGCGTTTAGACGTTCTAACGTTAAGTCCTTGACAACCGTGTCTATCCTGCAATCCCAAAGAATAGCTCAAGTGGAAATCATTCATTTTACTGCAGTTACATGGATTGAAATGTATTATATATATATTATATATACATATATTAATATTAGTTTACTATTTTTATATTAGTATTTTATATAATGATGTATTATACATTTAGCCAAATGGTGCCTACTTTCTAAATAAGTCCAGCTGTACATTTAAAATCCTGTTTCCCATTTTTTTTAGCAATGAATCCAAGATGATGAAACTAAAGGAATCTGGGTGTCCTGTGTGCTACGAAAGACATTCACTGGCTACTGATGTATTAAGGCCGGGGCGAGACAGAGCTGAAGCACCACTAGGGCATAAGCCCAGCGCCCCCATTAGCAACTACCAAGAATGATTTGGGAACGTATGGACGCGCGTCACTTGAGCTGACGGCTGTCAATGAAGGACACTGGCGTTGGTGGAGACAATTTTCCGACGAAGACGCACGTCAGTCGAGTCCAAACCGCCGTGCTCAAGTGATCAGAACCCCCAGTGTCCTCCAACTAGTCTCCAACTGCGTCTTAACTCCCACACTCAAACATCCCTGGTGCCGCTAGCGGCTATTATTAATAGTTGCAATCGACAAGGCTAAATAATGTCGGCCTATATGTAAATTATTATTTCAGAAGGATATTTTAAGTTCAAGCAAGACAGAATAATATTACACAGAGCTTTGGTCGCACAGCATTGTAATGTAATTAAATTAAAGCAAAAGACGAAACCCTGACTGTTCCCCCTGGCATTTTTTTGATACCCATCTAGTTGAAAAGCCCCTGACTGCAGCGCGCAGTTCCGGGCCGGGCTCCATGTGGGCGGAGTCAAACGCATTTAACCCGACCCCTTCCCGTCTCCTTCAAGCTGAGGTTTATGAAGGTATCGAAGTCAACGAAAGCGAATCTTCATCGAACCTATCCTACATAGATACAAATATAAACCTCGTTGCTTAAGCTTTCATGAAGTTTACTCAATAATTTAATAAAGAAACTAATAAAACCCATTGGTGCAAAATAAAGGTAACTTACAGAAATTAGGAGAATCAAGAACATGCAGGAGAGGGAGTGCTGTGATGTAGTAGCCACAACTAATAAATCATTATGGAAAACGTGCCCATGCTATCAGAAAGGAACGAAGTGTGTAGCTACATTGTAGCTAAGGATTAAAATTTGTAGATAATTTTAGTTGTATTAGTCTACATACATTTTTATTGGGTATTTTTGTTTCATGCCCGAAGATACTAGTCTGACATTTACAGTAAGTTTCCGTTTTGATATGATAATTTATCTTATAGGCCTATATAATATTTTATATATTCTATAGGCCTACAGAATATATAAAATATATAATATATCACATTTAATGTGGTAGTAGTTATCTGTTTTATCTGTATTATCTTTTAATAAGCTATATTATTATTGAAAAACTACACTATAAGAGAATGTTTTCTCTCGTTACATTTAAGATGAGCGTCTTGTCCCAGCTGCTGTCTTGGATCGTGGATTTCAAACCGAGTGGGTAATAAGGGATGATCAGGTAAGTAACCAGTTTAGAGGCAAACGTGACCGCTCGTACTTTACACAGCTGCAACGGTCCTCGCTGGACACAGAAGGAGCAGTGGTTGCAGTGGTAGAGAAGTACAGAAATTATAAGAAATGCATCATGCACCATAACATCATCCTGAAGCCACAGAATCTGGCCAAACTCGTCTTTCTAAAAGTGTTTTCCAAGTTACTGTAGACAGACATTTAGCAAAACGTTTTTATTTAATTTCAAGTCAGTTTTAGAGTTTTGTTTTTACAGCCAATATATGCAATGTAGCCTATTTGCTGAGCGCTTAACATCTGAAAGCATGCGATTTGCAATTTCTTGACATGTAACCCATTGATAGAATATATTTTTTCTTCCTTTTTGGCTGCGTGCTGATACAGCTTTTTTTGTTTCAATTTAATTGAATTCAAAGCAAGTAAATGTACTATTTTATTTTATACATTCTATAGGCAAAATGTTGTTTAAAAATGCTGAGCATATGATCTTGCCAGCCAATAGTGTATCGGAAATGCTTTACTATTTCGTTGTTGTATAAAATTAATAATAAACGAATAATATAGTGGTACTTGTTTGGGTGTATACATTTTGGCTAAAAGACTAATAGACCGATCTGTAGACTATTTTAAATAATGATTACTTTGTGTCCTCATCCTTTCATGTTGTTAAAAAAACAAGCTAGACTTTTAAAATACTGTATGGCTTGGTTATATAAAAACGAATATTCGACATACATAATCACAAAACTGACAGATTTTGTTTGAGTTATGACTAAACAAAATGAATTGAGCGGATTTGGAGTAGCAGTTATTTTTCCTGTGAGCGAATAGCGGTTTTGAGCAGAGCGATGGGAAAGACACTGAGCGGTGGAACAGAGCGTAACCTTCGCTCGAGAGATTAAATGCTCTGGCAGGTATCACTTAACTTAATGTAATATTTCTTACTATCATCTAAAATTAACTATGTTTGTATTCAACATGTGCCATGCACAAACGTGTGTGTTTGTCTTCAGTGTGTGACTGTCAAACCTCAGATGGACAAAAATGATGGCCAGGGTCAAATGTGGGTGGGGTCAAACATTTAACTCCGCCCACATTAATCCTCGCCCTAAACTGCACACTGCAGTCAGGGGTACTTGATCTAGTTAAAGCTAAATGATATAGTTGATTTAGAGAAAAAAAAAAGTTATCCCGGTATTTCTTCATCTTTAAGGCTAGTTCCAACCTCATAGTTGCCTATCCAACCAGCTTTTCTGGGCACATATGGTTGCTGGCTATTTATGGTACCATTTATAGAAGAACGAAGAGATATTTCGTAGCTATATAGGCAACGTTTTTATTGCTACACCCACTCATCATTATGGCGTTAATTCACACGACAGCTGTATTCAACCAGCTTCACTACTATTTGGCTAGGGCAGCTATTTAGCTAGATATTTATAATAAAATATTATTCATTTTGTGACTGTATGTTTGAAGAGCTATATGAAATTATTCATTATATAGCTAGTTAGAAAAGAATTAATGTTCAATAGTTTCAAGCAAAGCTCATGTGTGTAAGTGAATGAGGTTTCCAACATTCTGAATATTTCTTTAAATTTTGTGGTGCTTAGGTACACAATAGACCTTACGTGAATGACGACAAAAACCCGTCTTCTTCCATTTTAATCAATTTTAGTACAGTCAACGAGTGAAGATTCCAACTTTGTTATTCGTTCTGGTTTCAGCCAATAGCGGAAAGGGAATTTATAGAGACTCCTTGCTCTTAATATACACAAAGAGTTCTCTTTCCATCTCTATGCTACCGGCAGCAGAAAGGTAAGAAAATATTAGCTGTTACGCATTAGTCTATCATCGACATTAAACCAATACTGGTGACTAATACGAATTTATTGTACAGTTTTAAACCTGTTTTTGTATAAATGCGTTTTTCGATATTCGTTTAGACAGCTGATGCATCTAGCTATTCCAAAATAGCAAATTGACCGTTCAGTTGGAGAAGTGTTTGGGAACAGAACTGTACAGGGAGGCCAAAACCGAAGGAGCTCGCAGTCAGGATTCAAAGAGAGCAGACGTCTGACAGCTGAAGCCAGCAGGGAGGGAATCGAAACGGTACAGTACTAGTTAACGTCATGCCATTGCTTAAAGCTGTTTGAAAGCTAAGTTAACTAGCTGACTCTCTGCCTTTGTCTTCGCTTTACTGCAATGGTCAAGTTAAGTCAGAATATTGGCTAGATATATACAGTTCCGTAGCCCTGTTGTGTTATTAAAAATGTCTATATGATTAGTTATCCAACCTTAGCTAGCTAGCTAGCTAGCTGCTATTCAATATGCCCAGTGCAGTAACGAAAGGTAGCTAGACAACTATAGGACACCACTAACAGCTGGTTAACAACATATAAATAGCCAAATAGCTACAACAGACAGTTGCGCCATTCTTTCCCATCTGGAAGATATGCTGTATCTGGAGGGGCACCCATCCCTAAGAATAATGGAGTGGGTTTCATCTTCCCTTCAAATTGTTTTTTTAACATGTCAGTGGTCCGTTAGAGCCATGGTCTACTAATGAAAAAATATAACTTTCTTTCCTACTTTTTTATTTAGATCAGCAGCTCCTGAGACTCACAGAGTGTATTCTGTACTGAGTAAATAGCTAACTGCTATATCTGCAGTGATAGTGTTACTATTATGAATGTTGGTTTCGCTCTGCCAGGGCAAACACAGCGATGCATTCTCATTACAGTGCAGGGCTTTAGCCCAGCATACAAACTAGCTAAAATCCAAACAACTTAGTATAAAGCTATTGATGATGGAACAAATTTGAAGCTACAGCTTGTCGATGTTACCCATTGAGGCTCCAGACCAGGTTTGGAAACACTTATTAGAGTAGACCAGCAACGCCCCACGAATATATCTGGTCTTCCTACTAAAATGGGTGATACCTTGCTACTTGTGACCCCCCTGTTAGTTGTAGCCTGGTTTGAGACACGGGTAGCAGGATAGGGAAGCAGAGCGGAGAGGCCGCTGCCGCCACAGCCGGGCTGGCGGATAAGATGGCGGGCAGCCCTGAGAAGAGTGTCTCGGCGCAGGAGTGGAAGGAGCAAGGCAACCGTCTCTTCCTCAGCCGCAAGTACCAGGAGGCGGCTGCATGCTACAGCAAAGCCATTGTAAGGACAAGCGGTCGGGTAGAAAAACACAGTGTTTATGGGAGTGCCAAGAATTGAAACATTTCATGTTTATTTACCTCACCCCAAGACCTAGGAATTCACTTCAGCTGTTGAGTTAACTCACCCCAAGACCTAGGAATTCACTTACAGTTTTTCTCAATCGTTTTGGTTCATTTCTCGAATGAGAATTATTCTTTTTCAAAACAATAAGTTCAAACCTCTGAACAATTAGTTTCTTGCTCACACCAGATTAGAATTTTTCATTCATTTGAGCAAATTGCACGTGTTTTGGCGCGTGTGCAAAAGAGTAAGTACAGTTGTCTACAATAGGCACAATACCTACATGCACATGGCTTGCTGATCAAAACTGATGAGTTGATTCTCAGTGAAATTGTCATACTCTTCACAACTTCTAAACTTTCTTTTATCATTTGAGCCATCACATGCAAAATGATCCATTCAATTATAAAATAAAAAATATGAATATATATAAAAATATGTCAGACATACATGTATATTCCATAAATATCTATGACATGAAATGTTTGTGATATATGCTATATTTGCAAATTACCTGCTAGGTGACATTGTAATGAAATAGGAATCACAAGAAGATTTTTCCCCCATTGCGTTGTAAGGGAAAACATTAGATATGATGTTGATGAAAATTTCTTGCCAGACCAACAAGTGCGACAGGATGTCCACCAAGAAGATGGGAACTTGTAGTGTTACGTACCGTGAGGAGGTGCGATTAATTGTTTTTTTCAGAACTACCGCAGGATTTTTCATTGTTGCAGTTTTTTTGTTTTCATGGATGTCATTTTGTGGCAAATTTTCAGCTCACTATGTATGACTTAACATGTAAGAAATACAGCTCTGGAAAAAGTTATGAGAGCACTGCACCTTTTTCTTTCCTTTCCAAAAAAGTTGAAAAGGAAGGTTTTGAGTGAGGAACAGAAGGGTTAAAATTAAGAGACCACTGCAAATTGAACGCTTCTGTTCCTCACTCAAAACCTTCCTTTTCAACTTTTTCGGAAAGGAAAGAAAAAGGTGCAGTGCTCTCTTAATTTTTTCCGGAGCGTATGTAAAAATTGATATGCTAAAGTGATTTTTCTGTTTACATGTAACACATTGCAAAATTTACTGTATACATTCAGATGTGCATATCCTTTTTCTGTGTACTACAGAATTGTACATTATTCACTTTTCCCAGTAAACCTTTACCACTGTTGAAACTGGTATCTAAAAAGCTCAGTGTGATACACACCAGCATTCAGCTAGACAAAAAAATAGAACAAAACTGAAATTTATTTAAAACAAACATTTACAGTGTTGACTGCCATGGTGAAAAAACATCTAAACATTTTGACCAGTACGGCTCACACAATGAGAATAACTTTTCATTTTGGTGGCACTGGCCAATTTACTGACACAATAACTAGGTTTTGAAGCATGGATTAAATGTTTTGGTGAGTAACTCCATTTTGCAGACATGCCATAGAGTTGTGATGTCCCATGAAACAGTTGTGACGATTGTACTTACAGTTTAGAGAATGTTAAGACTGTTTCAAAAAAATGAAATGAAAATGAGCCAAAGCGATTGAGAAAAACTGTAAGTTGTTGAGTTACCTCACACTAAGACCTAGGAATTCACTTCAGCTGTTGTGTTACCTCACCCCAAGACCTAGGAATTCACTTCAGCTGTTGAGTTACCTAACCCCAAGATCTAGGAATTCACTTCAGCTGTTGAGTTACCTCACCCCAAGACTTACTGTAGGAAGTTGCTTCCGCTGTTCCTTGTAGCTCGATTTTCACTTTGGTTTACTTGAAGGGGTTGTTTGGGATTTGGGCAATAAAGCACTATCTTATTTCCTCAGATTCTGATGAACTAATGGCCTGCATTGTTGTCTATGTGTGCAATTTAGCAACTGGACATAGGTGGTGAAAGACAGAGGGAAAAGTCACTGTGTGGCCTTGTACACATATGTACCAGCATGAAAGTAATATAGCTGTGAGAGGTCTACTGAAAGAGGTAATGGAGTTAACAATGTGTCTGTCCCAGAACCGGAACCCCTCGGTGTCTGTGTACTATACCAACCGGGCCTTGTGTCATGTGAAGCTGCAGCAGCATGACAAGGCCCTGGCTGACTGCAAGCACGCTCTGGAGCTGGACAGCCAGTCGGTCAAGGCCCACTTCTTCCTGGGCCAGTGCCACCTGGAGATGGAGAACTATGATGAAGCCATCGGCAACCTGCAGAGAGGTGGGCTGGGGACCTGTGTGCCAATCAAGGGTCTAGACACAGTGTGTCTCAATAGTCAAAACCTGTCACCTCTTTAATTGTCCTGCTGTCCTTGTCTTCTCTTCTTTATCTGTAGTAGTTTGAAATTAGTGACAGCCTTATTCCAGGCCACCATTGTAATTCGGAGTTTGTTGATGATAAATTATAAATATATCATCATAATTATACAATTAATAGTCTTTGTATCATTAATAATCATATAAATAATACATTATTATAATTTTGTCATCAGCATATAACCTGGCAAAGGAGCAACGTTTGAACTTTGGTGACGACATTCCCGGAGCCCTCCGGATAGCCAAGAAAAAGCGCTGGAACAGCATGGAGGAGAAGCGCATCAACCAGGAGAACAAACTGCACGCCTATCTCACCAAACTGATTCTGGCTGAGAAGGAGAGGTGAGGGCTCGCTGTGCTCACCAAAGGATTGTGTCATGGTTTGTTTTCTGAATGCTTTGAACAGCCTATGTCAAGTGTGAGCTGTGCTAAGCTCCTCCTCATATAGGACAATATCTTGTAGGATCTTCCTCCTGTAGCGTGAATCTGCTAAAACGTCATCTTCAGCCACAAGGTACTTGTAGCTTGATGGACAATTATTTACAGAACAAATAAAACCATTGAAATTCAGTTTCTGAACCAGAGAACTATAACCACTATTGTCAAGTTAAAATATACACACTGTAGCCATTAGTCAGTGGCAAACCATTTTCCCAGCCATGTCTCCTGAAAATATATTACATTTAAGGGGCATTAGATGAACGCTATTTAACTTTGTGCTTGGCTTTTTATTATGCCCGAGCTGTGGCTGGTGTGTGAACCAGTCCATCTATGTAAACATCTGATTGTATTTGTAACATGCTTTGAGCACAACCATTGTCGATGGCAATGAGCTAAGCTTTGGTTGGTGAAAGTTAGCACAGTGATTTTATTACTTTTGTCCTTTCCTAAGGGAACTGGATAACAGCAGAGACGAACAAGATGACAAGTCAGAGGAACGCAGAAGCCGACATGACCTCACAAAGTTCCAGTCTAAACATGTGAGTCGCAAAACACTAGTGCAGATTCTAAACAAATACAAATCGGAAAAAATCCGGACATAAACACATGATGTCTAGAATGATCTTGAATATTACCAAGTGTTCAGCAACGAAAGGGATTTTGATCAACTACATTGCATAATGTTAGAAAGACATAATCCGAAGACATCTGTTAACATAATTTTACCAACCAACATGAGGGTATCTTAAATGTTTAGCCTTAATCTGGTGGAACCTTATAAACAATTGACTTAATATCAGTCTACGTGGCATTTTTCACTACAGGACAAGCACCTTGCGGAGATGGAGGAGCTCTTTTCTCAGGTGGATGAGAAGAGGAAGGTGAGTGCTCTCTACTGCCTCCTTTGTCCTGTAACGTACCATGCACTTTATATCAATCACCTAGCTTAACCTAGCCTAGCCTAGCTTAGCCCATACACCACTGGCACACCTGCACTCTGAAAGGAATAAACACAAGCCTGCACATCGATTTGCATCAACTTCACTGATTTGGCTGGAAACATATGAGACGATACTGTATGTGACCACAGTATACCTCCTTTTAGTGAGAACCTCTGTTTGTTTATCAGAAGCGGGAAATCCCGGACTACCTGTGTGGAAAAATCAGCTTTGAGTTGATGAGGGAGCCCTGCATCACTCCCAGTGGGATCACCTACGACCGCAAAGACATCGAAGAGCACCTACAGGCAAGAACCAGTACTCAAATAATTCCATCTTCATAATACTGCCTTAAACCCCAATGGATAATCACTACGTTGTAACAGAAAAGTACGATATCCCTGTGATAATAGTATGAGCTATTACCCATAATGTTTTGAACCTAATTTGTTCTATGCTTTGCAGCGAGTCGGCCATTTTGACCCGGTGACACGCAGCCCTCTGACTCAGGATCAGCTGATCCCTAATTTGGCCATGAAGGAGGTCATCGATGCGTTCATCATGGAGAATGGATGGGTGGAGGACTACTGAATTTAAAAAGGAGAGAGAGGGAGGGAATGCGGGAGGGTGGGAGGGAGGGAGGGAGGGAGGAGAAATCATTACAAAAGAAAAACCTGACATTACAAGACAAACCAGATGCCCTCCTGTCATACGTCGAGGCCACACCATAGACTGTCACACCTCGACTTGGACTGCCCCCCCCCCCTCCATCTCTCTCTTTCTCATCTTTTATTCCTTGTCAGACAATTTAATTTTCTCACTGCTGCTCATACTGGTCCAAACTAATCCGGACCCAACAATCACGACACGCTACAATACCAAACACTTCAACCGAATTGGAGAGTATCACCCACCAACGGGAGCTGGTCAGAATCTGGTACCCCCAAACCAGTTGGACCGCCCACACGAACGTTGCAATCAGAACAAACAATCATATATGCAGAATCCTCACACAGTACTTCAATCACATTAGTCTACAAATGCAGTGTTTGGCCCAAAAAAAAGTACTTCAGTTGTGGTTGTCTTCCTCACTTTTCTTTGAGGAAGACAACCCTCTTGCTGCGGAACCTCCATGTTTTCTCTTTCTGCCAATTCATCTTGAGTAGCCTGCATACAGTATAGTTTAATGATACAACCATCATTCTCTCTCAACGAATATGCATATCTTCTATGTCCAATTTGAGGTCTGAGAGTACTTAGATGTATAACACTGAGACAAAAACCTAGCTCATCTTCTGTCTTACAGAATGTAGGAAGCCTATGCCAAATCAATATCTGATCCAAAATGCAGGTTGTGTGCAAAATACAGCGTTGTTTTTTCAACACCTTTATTTTAGAGGTGTATCCAGTAGGAACAAAACAAACATAACAAAGAGGGGACTGACAAGAACTTTCCTGAATTGGACAAATAGAAGAACTGGTTTTTACTGCAAAACCTTTTCTGATACTGTATGTTTTTTCCCGTACATGCTTATCTGGCTCTTACAGATCGATTGATCGTAAATTAATGGTAAAGTGTGTAGGTGTTAATATGGAGTGACAGATATGTGTTTGAAGGCTCTTTTAATTATTATGCGTTCCCTCTGATTTACCCTCAGGAGAAACTTGAGGTGCCATTCCAAAGTCAGCCATTTGAATAGCTTTGATGAGAGCTTTCTTGCTTAGTGGTTTGTCTTGTGTTTTACCAGTTCTACCCTTAAAGCCTAGTCCAAAGCCTTCAGTGCATGCTTGGGGTCGACTGCTTTGCCAATTTACCAAGTAAAAATGACTCATTTAAATATCCTCAAGAAGAAAGGTACATGTTTGTATTAACACATTCAGTTTCACTGTTTGACCTCTACCCTGCTGCAAATAGATGATCAAAGTCCTCTTTTCATCACTTTGGATATCATACATTCCTCTTAGCCGCACATAACTGTTTAAATGAACCAAGTGTAAATTAGTTGAATCTGAAATGATATTACCACCCTCTGCTTGATATGTGAGATGGACAATTGTGTGACTGTCATGTGTATGAATATAACGTGTACACGTAGGGGTGTGTGTTTATGTCGGGGAGGGGGCATACTCATACCCCCTTGGCCATGGTGCCTCCCAAGAGGGGATTGGGTGGGGGGATTTGAGTCCCAACAGGTACAGTCAAAAGTGTCTCCGGGCCCTGGGGACTATGAATGTTCTTTATGCTGTCATGTCTACAAGTGTTCCTATAAACTACATGCTGCAAATTGGCAGAGACTGCAGTTCTTGCATTGATTATCTTTTAAACTTATCCAGAGCAACATACAGTTAATTCAACACAAACGAGATAGAAATGGGTTTCAAGTACTTTATTATCAAGTAAACATATTTGCTCTGATCTTGGCCTGGTAAAATAAAACCAATGAAATAGTCCCATAAGTGCAACCTGGGGCTGAATAACCAGTGGGTGTGACTTTCAGGGAACATATTACACTCAAGTTCTGTTGGTCGTAAGGAAGCAACGTCCCAGCTTTGTTTCTTTGCCCCCGAACTGTCGATCAACATAGTAGTTACGATGACAGAGAGGACATTTAGAAATGCAGCGTTTTCTAACTTACTGGCCGGTTTCCGGTTTAGTATTGGTAGGCAGTGCCATTTCTGCACCTTTTACAGCATTTTTACAAGTGCATTCTCCCTGCTCTGCCTTAGCTGGTCGATGATATGACTGGATGTGCAAACCTGCTTGTACTTGACAGAGGGAGAAAGGAATCATCTGTATAAGTATTCTAACAGGGCTTTGGTCCAAGAGAAATGAATGATGACTAGTCGGCAGCACGGACAGTGGAGTCGAGGTGTCAGCCCAGGAAGGTGGAGATGAAGACGCTGGTGTCCAAATTGAGCGTTGCATGCCACCAGCGGTCAGGGAAATACAGCACCTATCAAGGACAACACAACATCCAAATTTCAATCAAGCAAATCATTCTATCCTCTTCTCGCGTTTATCCTTGTGAAAGTATCAGAACGCAGCCTATCATCTGATTACAAACTGTTGCGTCTTATGTAATGTGTGATTTAGTGGCAGTTTTCTGACCTCTCCTGGCTGGATGGTGCACTCAATGGGTGCTTCCTCTTCAGTTAGGTAAGGGTACTTGTCTGTGACCCACGACAGGGTGGTGTAGTTGGGGTGGAAATGGGGCGCCTTGTCGGGGGGGTACAGGAACCAGCGCTTTGGAAAAAAACAAAAACTAACGCAAATGTGTTTAACCGACGTGCATCAATTACAGTAAGGCAGTGTAGCGAGCTCACACTGGATTCAAAGTTTACACCAACCAACATGGTGGAGCAAAGTAAAAAACATAACGCACGTTTCATTGGAGGGACCGGGCTGGTTTAACGTGAAATTCTTTCGTTTTATTCTTGTTTCTCAAATCTCGCTAACGTTCTGTTATTTTCAAGGATGTACAGTCTGTTGTGGAGCGTCCCTGCCCTAGCCTGATGCCGTATGGACTGCGGTTGTCCACCATTTAATAGAACATTTAAAAGGGTCGATTACCTTTCTGCCATAGATGACCTCAGAGTAGCCAGGGCCATGCCAATGGAAGGGTACCCCTGTACCAGGGCCTGGGTGGATCCAAGACATAGTAGGTTGGTTGATTATATTAGCCAGAAAAAAAATACTCAGTACATACGTTAAAGTAACATTAATGTTGTACTTTGACCCCCACTGTAGCTGTACATTACAATTCATTGGTGTAGTGTTATCTACATAACTGCACATTTTTCATAATAATAATAGTTTTGTCACTGACCTGCGATACCGAAGCTATAAGCCCCCTTGGTGTGAGGCAACACGTAGGGTGGTGCCTTGTAGTTGTCAAACAAAGAGTGCCACTCCGTGAAATTGTTGTCCCCGAAGAAATACAGAGTGTCTGTCGAAGAGGGACCGATTGAGATGAGGCAGTCAATTTCCGCTTTGACGTTTCAGTGTTAGCACAGAATGGGTCATGTTTTGTTGCGCTCATAAGACACCAAACTCACCACTGCCCAGCGTGTCCAGAGACTGAGGCTTCAGCAGCAAGTCCACAAACTCCTCAAACTGCACATCCACTACATGACAAAGAAGAGGTCGAGTCACACATCCACTACATGACAAGAGGTTGAGTCACACACTAGAAAAAGCACACACATTCAAAAACATTCTGTTGTCAGAAAAAGCTTGTTTTAATGAATTCGGAATCTGGTGATAAGATAAGACTGATGTTTCTGTCGTGGGAGGTGGGAGGGATGTTGTTAATTTGGGGGTGGGTCGCTAATCTGTCATACTGTATGGAGCAGGCTTTTGAAGAAATGCTCTTTAAATACCATACCATGCCATAATGTGAATCTTGTTCCTGGGATACGGGTCTAGGACAAAAGGCTGTGAGATTTGTTCGTTTTGGTCACGTATGCCGGGTTATAATGTGTGGCCTCCATGTATCATGACTGTATACTGTAGGAGTACAGAGAGTATGGATGACCGGGTAGATACAGCCTTGTTTCAGCCATTACAGTGAAGGGACTGGCAGTGAAGGGACTTTCTGTAGGTCTGAGTGCATCAATGACCTTGAAATGTTTGAATCCTTTACAATGTCATAAGTAGATTCAAATAAAGCTTTTACAATCTGTGTGTGTGTCACACGTGTGTACTTGTGGGAAACAAATGTCAGGATAAAACAGTCCGCACAAGGTTTTTAATCCAATCCCCATTAGGAAAGCCAATCCGGCTCATGTGATAGGTTAAGGGAAAAATTTACAATTGGACATAATGTTACAATTGGGGTTACTTTCAGGTTTAGGCATTATGGCTAGATTAAGTTTAGGCATTACCGGACATGTTTAAGCATTATGGCTAGGTTAAGTTTATGCATTACCAGATATGTTTAGGCATTATGGCTAGGTTAAGTTTAGGCATAAAAGTTACGTTATTGATATTAAAGTTAGGGTATAGTTAGGGTTATGTTTTGGGCTAGTGAACTTGGATATCTGGGTTAGGGAATAGGTACCTTTCCTGTACGTACCTTTCCTGTAGGAGTGGGTGTTGGCAGTGCTGAGTCTCACCTTCCGATCGCCATACTCTTGGAGCAGGCTGGACTTGGAGCACAAGAACTGGAATTTCTGAAGAAAATACCTTGATCAATGACTTTTATCAGCCCATCATTATGCTGATAATATCATTATTAGTTAGGCCGATGTGATATGTTACATTTTTATCGGTTTTTGATTACCACTTACCGTATTGTCTGAGAAGCCTTTAAGGATGACCGGTTTGGAGTATGCATATCTAGGAATAAAATGAAGTGTGTTTTACATAAACTGGGGCAAAGCTAATGACACTGAGTAGCCATGTTATTGGGTACATGCTGTGGGTAATGTTGTCCTAAGACACAGATCCTTCGAAATCAATTCAGGAACATTTCAACACAGCACACCTGACCACTATTGAACAAAGTGCACCTGACCACTGTTTCTGACCAAAGGCATCCTTTAATGCATTCAATTTACTCTTCGTCACATGGTTAGTTCGAGCAAGATAATGTGCCATGTTACAAAGCTATTTTTCCTGAAAGATTCCAGGAACATGAGAGAAGGTTCATCAGTAATGCCATTTAACTTTAATAGCCCGCATAGTCCCCAGACCAATAGCGCTTCTTTAGGATGAGATGGAACAGGCTATAGGCAACATGAATTTTCTGCCATGCTTTCTGCAGCAACTGCGTGTCATCACGTTAGAATGGACCAACATGGGACCTGTTTGAGCCCTTGCAGAATGAATGACCTAAAGAATTCAGGACGTTCTGAAGGTACGTTCCATCTCGGTACTAGATGGGTGTATGTGCCTAATAAACTGGTTTGGGAACGTCGTATTTCCAATGTATACGTGCAGAATACACACACACACACACACACACACACACACACACACACACACACACACACACACACACACACACACACACACACACACACACACACACAGTAGTGAAATACTTAATTATTGCAAACACAGAACCCGAGAATACTTCAAAACCAGAAATATTGGACCGCAGTACGTACTGCTGGATGAACTCGCGATATGACAAGGAAACTTTATCCCAGATGTCAATGTTGCAGGGACCCTCATCTGTCAAACTGTATTCTGAATTTGATGACCTGCAGAGGAAGACGTATTTTTTTAGTCTTCGTTATAGGACTACGAATATTACAATGTATATAATTAAATGAACTTAGATATATTAACATTTGTGGAAAACAATGTATTCGGAATGCATGACGTCTTCTAAACTCACCAGCCTCCGTCATTCCCTGACAACAGTGCAAAAGCTGAACTCCACAACAATAGGAGAAATACTTGTAAATGTAATCCAGGTTTATATTCCATATGAAAATGCTCACTTATGATGCTTTCTTCAATACGTCTCGTTCCTGTGTTACTTAGCTCTATTTGTGGTTACGTGTTTCAACGTGTAAGACCATTGATCCTGCCAGTTGTGTCTGCCAATGCCCATTGGATATTGACATCCTTCTTCTACAAGTCTCGTGTTCACATGGACCAATCATATTTGACCAACAAGTCAGCTTTTCTTTTACGACCGATAGGGGTCATTTGTAGCGGAAGCCGGAAAAATCTAGTGCAACCTGAAGTCTTATTTGGATTGCACAAATAAAACACACTGCGTTTGTATTTTTGTCTAAGACACATTTGAGAAAGGTGCACATGATATTTTCAAACCCTCTTTAATACTCATTAATTTTGCTTCGAAAGTTACGTTGCCAGTTCGCATATATACAATTTATGACGTTTTATTCCAATGTTTCACAAATCCTCTTTTCAAGAATACAGTAACATGGTAGCCTACAGACTTAATATACATTCCGTTCTAGTATTATCTTTTCTAAATACTATTTTAAGAATAATAGCTGTAAGTGGCTTAAGTTGTCTCCTGATGGCATGAAAGGTTTGAGGGACATAATACACCAAATAACTAATCTTTATATTATTATAATTATGCAAACTTGCCAAACAAATATCTGAAAACAGATTCAGCCATAACATTTTATTACAATACTCCATTATCTCATGGCTATACATCCTACCTCTGCACATTTTTGGATTTCATCTATGTAAGTCATTGTACAAAGTGTCTGTGAGCACCACCCCAGTGCTAGGTATTAGATCATCTCTGGTTCTTTTTGAACATCTAGATTCTGTCATGCTAATTATTAAGAGTCCTAGCAACAACTTTTTTCCAATTCCTACCTTCTGACACCCATGTGGTGTATTTCACCCATAAGTCTAACATTTTATTCTCCCTCATAATGTAAACAAGCCCTTAGCAGTTGGCCTGGAACATCAATATCAACATTGAAGAGGATCTGCTATCCCTTTCAGTATAGGCCTGCCCGCACCAAGGTTGTGTTCACAATCAATTCCGATTTTGTGTTGTTCAATTTGTGATTAAGTACTAGTTTCGTCGCTGTAGCACATCAAGACACCTCACTCAAGTACGGAGTACTCAGCCATCAACCACTATTAAGAGAGCAGACTGTGAAACTACCACAACTATAACCCACTGGGCACATTTGTAGAAACCACTCCTTTGACAAGAATAGTAGAACAGTTACGAACCAAAAAATCCTCTCCTACAACCCAATTTCAAACCAGGCAACCACAGTCGTTTGTGAAACGCTGCCATAGAAGCAGCAAGCAATTCATAATGAAGCAGAGGCTAAATCACGTAGAAAAAAATGATATGCAAACCTACCCAAAAAAATCTAAATGCGAAAAACATGGCAGAATGTTTTACTATTAAATACATTTTATTATTACACAAGCAGACAGTCTGGCCTTTTCACAGAAAGACAATGCTGAACTGTATCTCACTGTAGGTCATTTGGTTGGGCAGTAAAGCAGAGCCATGCAGCCTCGGCAGCTCCTTACTGCAGAAGGTGTGTGTGTGTGTGTGTGTGATGTATTGGACAGACAACCCCCCCACCCCCACTTTTCCAATTAGTCTCTCCCTCCTCCCTTCCCCCCATTCTCTCCTCAGCCCCAATTGCAACTCTCTTCCTCTGTTGCAGTAAGTATTTCAGTAACCAGGCCGGTGCCAATAGTTTTGTTTCCGTCTCGGAGAGTGAAGCGTTGACCTTTCTCCAGAACCATAGGCTGGCGCAGCGTCAGGGTCAGAGAAGTATCCTCACCCGGCATCACCATTTCCTAACACAGGGAAAACAGGTCAGTATATGGGAATATTCTTAAAGGCAAAGCATGTGTCAAATGAATCCAAAAGGTTAAAGATCACCTTGTCTTGGGGCAGGGTGACCATGCAGGCCATGTCCCAGGTGAGAGAGAACATGACAGGCATGAAGTTGCTGACAAAGGGCTTGTGTCTTCCTCCCTCCTCCTTACTCAGAATATAGACCTGAGTGGAGAGATTTAGCATTACAATGTCAGACTACATATACATTACATTGAAAGATGCCTAACTTTGACCAGGGGTTTTCCAATGTAGGGGTCCCATTCTGAGAAGGCCCTGGGCCTGATCTGATTTGGGGGGTAAAAAATAATAAAATATATTTACATATTCATATTCTTTCATCCACTTCAAAGGATGTCTCATATGTAATTACACAGATTGGTTTTAATGTTATTAATTTAATAGGCCCAGTAAAACTTAAAGTAAAAGATATCTTAATTTGCTAACCCTTCAACTCGTTGAAGTTAGCTTAATTGTAGCTACCCCAGCACACATTAAGATAAACTCCCCATATTGTGCAATCCTACAGTATACTCACTTCAACTGTAGGTTGACCAGCTTACAAAAACAACTATATTTTGTGATTTATTAAAAATGTATCAAAAGAAATGTAGAGGTAGTTGGTACAATGATTCACTACAGTATTGCTTTCTCACTTGGAGAAATAAAGGGCTTGTTTAATACAAGAGAGAGCATAAAACACTAGATACATTTCTCTTGGTTTGTACAATTTCCATAGCGTTTGAATTTACACCAGCTAGTTACAAGTAACATGCAGGACCGTCAATCGTGTCCATCAATCACGGGAAAATCGAGCGATATGATTGCACGCTGCACGGAAACTTGATACAGTACTGACAGAGTAATCTTCACACTCACAAACTCTGGTGGTGCTCTATGAAATGAGGTGCACGCTACCTCAGGTGTCACCTCGAGCTATCGATATCTTAAAAGTTGACAAAATACTGTAGCGTCTTCTTTCGATGTGTTGGACAATGTAGTGTAAAGAAGACCTAAGTATACTGAATGTTAGAAACCAGGAAATTACCAAGGGATTTCACTATTCTAGTACAAAAAATACATATTTACAGTAGCTGTAGACAGACACTGGCCAAAAATATTTGTATTTCAGTTGACCACATTATCCAGATATGAAGTTTATTGTCAAATGTAAATGCTGAAGGCTGATTATTTAACAGATATAGCAAGCAAGACAGTTTATTTATATAGCACAATTGATACATTGAATTGTTTCTATGTGCTTTACAATGAAAATAAATAAAAAATAAAAACATATGTATATTTAGAGAACTAGAGTAAAATTCCTAATGTTACACCTACCATTTGACATATACAGCACATAACAGTGCACACAGACTCGTCAAGCACTGCTTTCTTTCCTCCAGAGTGACTCACTGATTGCATTCATCTACAGATTTTGCCTAATAAGAGACATTTGGTCCAAATACATTTCGTGCCCTTAATCAGGGGGACCATGTACAAAATGTGCTGTCATTTCTAAATCGTTCATTCGAAATGGATGAAAATACTACAATTTAAAGCTGACAGTCAGTCCTTTAACACTATCATTGTTGTATCATTCCAAAGTGCTGGAGTAGAGGCCAAAAAGTACTGAAAACCTTCCGTGACAAAACAAAAAAACATCTGCAAGGTGCCATTTTTGCAGCCCTATATCTATATGTCTATATCTATACATCTACAGCTCTGGAAAAAATTAAGAGACCACTGCACCTTTTTCTTTCCTTTCCAAAAAATTCAAAAAGGAAGGTTTTGAGTGAGGAACAGAAGGGTTAAAATTACAAGACCACTGCAAATTGAACGCTTCTGTTCGTCACTCAAAACCTTTCTTTTCAACGTTTTTGGAAAGGAAAGAAAAAGGTGCAGTGGTCTCTTAACTTTTTCCCAGAGCTGTATATGAAACAGCCCTGTATATTAGTTGAGACATAACTCAGCCCCATGTGTGACATGAAACAAACCTGTATATTCTTCGTGTGACACCACACAGCCCATGACTATCAATTATTCAAGGCCATTATTGGAGGAACAGCACCAACATAAGGCTGGAAGCGAGTTGGAGAGCAGGTGACAGCCCACAAAACCACTGGGTAAATGTGAGCACATTTTCCACCTCTCAACATAGGCTACCGTGAATCAAAGCAGTTGTTCGTTAAGCTAGATCAGGGATGGCCAACTTGGATGGTGGTGGGGCCACAGAATGTATGTACTGGTCATCAGGGGGCCACAGACTAACTTGGCACGCACGCACGCGCACACAACAAATGTATTAAAAGTACACTAGGTCTGATGCTAGTTACGTATATCTGGGCAATTTTAAAATACTGATAACGTGCCGTTTTCTCGCTCTGCTCATCTCTCCCGGGATTCAGTACGTTTGCTGCCATGTTATTAAACACATTAACCCTATGAATGCTATAGGTTTTGTACAGAGACTACTGTAATAGGTGTTTTATGGCTCAAACATCAGCACACTCTCAGCTACACTTAGAAAGACATCACAACAGCTTTCTGAGACCCTGAAATTACTGTTTTATATGTAAACATGGAAAAAATGATTTAGTTTATTTCATGTTTTGTTACCAGCATATATTTTGGTTCCAATACTAACTTTACAACAAATTTAAGGTCACACACACACACACACACACACACACACACACACACACACACACACACACACACAC